>CM008284.1:22896303-23157564 GCA_002319775.1 Fagopyrum tataricum | reverse complement strand
GCAGAAGAAGATCACAGGCTGTTGGTAAGCTCTTCCCTCTTCCTTCCCTCTCTTCCTTGCTGCTTTTTCCCTTCTTCTTCCTTCCTCCTTCATCCATGGCCATGGATGAAGCTTGGAGAGGTTTTCAATCAACCCTTGTGCATGTCTAGGTTCTTAGCTCATTTAGATCAAGGAGAGGTGCCTAAGACCCGTGGAGAGTGTTTGGAGAAGATCCAACAAGAGAAGAAGGACTTTGGAGCCAAGGATCCAAAGTCGAAGATGAAGACGACGTTCTGCGTAGAACCCGCGGGGCGGCTCAACAGGACTGCGGGAGCGGCCAGCCGCAGGGGCGGACCATCAGGCCGCGGGTGCGGCTCAGCACGCCGCGAGCGCGGCTCGGCACGAGCGCAGGGGCGGCGGCAGGCACTTGGCCTAGGCGGCAGCGGACGGCCGCGGGTGCGGCGTGACTCGGGCGCGGGGGCGGCAGCATACGGCCGCGGTTGCGGCGTGACTCGGGCGCGGGGGCGGCAGCAGACGGCCGCGGGTGCGGCGTGACTCGGGCGCGGATGTGGCTCCTGGCAGGCGACGCAGTCCTCCGCGGGTGCGGCTCCTTGTTTCGCGGGGGCGGCTCCTATGTCCGTAAGGGGCGCCGACTTGACTCCGCGGCTGCGGTTTCGGCAACAGTAGGTCCCTCCTCTCCTTTCCTCTTCGTTCCTTCCTTAGTATTGATGTTGGATCTTGTTAGTAGCATGCCTATGATGGATCTAGAGTAGCTCGGAATGCCACTTAGTGGTTGTGAACCTAGGAGCCCTTAAGGCTCGATGTAAGTGATAAATATGAGCATGTGAGCATGATTGACTTTCTAGGCTAACTTGTGCCTCTTTTGTTGAGGATTACTCTTGTGGAATTATGGACTGTTGTGGGCTGTGGCATGTGTTGAGAGTGTGATGAATACTTGGTACGTAGGATGCATTCCTAGTTTGAGGGTTAGGTGATCTTGCATAGATCACTAGAGTGAAGTCTAAGACTTCTTGAGTGTGAGTATGTATTGATATGCATATCTCTTGTGAGCAGGTTGTGGGCTTCCTCCTTAAGGAAGCAAGATTGTGGTGACGAGGTAAGTCTCCGGACTTACTTAGCTCGTATTTTACATATTAGCATTGATGTGTGCTTGGTGGTGTGTGTTTATGTTCTTGTTATAACATCTAAACCGGTAAATAGGACCACCGACCTTATATTATTGTTTGGCCGAAGTGTATGATAACGGGCGGTGACAATCTGCTTGACTCGGCGTAGTCTTGGAGATTCTCGGCGACTAGCCCGGCGGGTGATATGGTCGAGTGCATCCGTACCATTCTTTTCCAATAAGTAGGGACCGAGGCGAGACCACGGTGGTCTCGTGTCACAACCGAAGTTGAATTAGAACGGGATATGACTAAGTAATAAAAAGATAATAAACGGAACTTGCGTGTTTTATGATGTGTGATTTGTATGTGTTTGTGCCTTCACCGCTTTTTTAATGCTTAGAATATGAGCTAACGGTTTTAAACCGTTTGTGTAGATGACTTGCAGGTTAGGGATGCCGCCGAGTGAGGTGGAGGAGTGGACAACCGGGGTCTCCGTACATTATAGGACGGGGACATTTTTGGGGTTATGTTTTCGTGTTGAGGATTACGTTGTACAATTTAAGTTTCGTATTGGAGTTGTGTCGTTTTGAGGACTCGGCTGAATTTCCACTTTGTACCCTTTACTTTCCGTTTCCGCATCATTAAAAACGATTTTAAGTTTTTCCTTTATTTGTGCCTTGTTGGAAGGTCCGGTGAAATGTTGTCAGGCTAAGGGTCTGGACCCATTGTGAGGTCTCGCCCGTAGCATCCCGAGTCCCGCGGATTTGGGGTGTTAGAAAAGTGGTATCAGAGGCTAGGTTGACAACAATGACACTCGCAATCTTTTTAAAGGCCGAATGAGGTATAAAACAGAACCCCCACGGGTTCTGAATTTTCGTTTTCAAAATCATATGAATGAGTCGGGTCTGGGTTAGAATGTACGGGACCACCACTCCTTCCGCAAACCTCGGCGACGTAGATCTCCGGATTAGAATTAGGTATATATAGTTATATATATGACCTTAGGATGTTTGTGGATTTGTATGTACCTAGCTACGTATGTGGCCTTAGGATGTTTTGGACTTGTATGTTTTGAATATGCTTTATGACTATGTTTACCTTTATGCTTTTAGAAGTATTACCATACGAGATCGTATTAGTACCTACACGTTTATTTTTAAATAAACGTTATACGCTATCAGATGGAACGTATGAGAGCTACCGTAGGACCCGCCAGGGGTAGACCACCAGTTGTGGATCCCACTAGTAGATAAGGTTCCCGTAGAGGACGTCTCTGAAAGCATCGTTCCCAAGGCTAGGGATAGGACCGTTGGGAGGTCCGGGCGTAGAGTTCTCCATCTGCCAAGACCAGGGGAGCATCCATTGGAGCTACCGTGTTTGAGGACTACGTACGACAAGAGCAATGGAGATAGCAAATTTAAGTTCTTCAAGAAGACGCGTGGGCAACTAAAGGTGCGAATCTAGGAGGAGATCGGTGCATTCTAACAAGATTAAAAAGGCGGTGTTCCATCACGAGAAGTGAAGCTGTCCTTAGACGCTCCTAAGCTTTGAAGTCAAGATGAGAACGCGATCGAACCAAGTGTGAAAGATGTAGGATACCGTAAGTTAAGCTTACGAGGTACCATTAAGCGAAAAGTTAACTTTACGAGAGTTATGAGAAGAATGGCAAGGTGGGGATTTACGCGGAGTTGACTGGTTTCTGCTATGACGATAAGGCGAATAAACGCCAAAAATAATGGAGTAGGTATAATTGATGATCCCAAGAAGATGAGAGCAACACGTGATGCTAACTAACGATAGAGATTCTGAGAAGACGCGCTTACAAGACATCATGAAGCGCGGTTAAGCCTATGAAGGCCAATCATATGACTCAACAACGCCGAGAAGGGTATATTTATCTCGAATAAGGAAAATGAAGCTTGGAATGAAGAATGAGCTAACGGAGTTTAAGGTACCCTGAGAGGGTAGCCTTCATGAGAATGGTAACATGGAAGCATAGGATAATGGTAAGTCATTAACGTAGGAGAAGGTCATTTACCAACTAATTGGTGAGAACCGAGAATGCGCATGTGCGGGTGGTCTATGGATGAGTGTGGGGGAGAGTAACCTAGGCTGTGGAATCCTAAAGGAACGGTAACAAGAGCTTAGATTATATCCTAAACTCTTGTTTTGAAGTTGTTATGGAGAACACTAGTTTGTGGGGAGAGAGACGGTTATCTCCATTTGTACATCGACTACAATGAGCCGAACAAGATTACAATGAAGAACAAGTACCCTCTTACCACGTGAAGATGATCTACTCGACCGGTTGCAAGGGTCGGTGGTCTCTTCTAAAATCGGGTTAAGGTTGATTGTCACCAATTGAGAAGTCGAGATGTGAGGTAGTGCAAACATCGCATACTGGACAAACCATGGTCACTACGAGTTGTAGTGATTCCATATGGGCTTACTAATGCCCGATTAGGACATTCTGGTCTACTCTCGAAGAAGAGGAGAAGTTGTATGACCAGTTGTCTCATGGATGACAACCCTCGAAGGATGTGAAAGAAGTTGACAAGTTTTCTTTGATGGACTGATCATTACCGGATTTATGGGAGAGATTCTCCAAGTAACACCACCTATGGCTAATCTACTCCGGATGACGATGAAGTATCGAGTGGGGCGAAAATGGACAATGGATGTGTGCGAGTTAAGAGGAGATTCATTGGTGCAACTATTTCGGAAATTTCCTCGAAGTGTGATCGGTTTGAAGTGTACAAGTGATTCTTCAAGAATGGTCTTGATTGAGTATGGAGAGACGATGCAAAAGTTATAGCATACATGTCTCGTTAGTAGGAGCAGTGTAAAGCAAAGCATTTCCATCGTTACTTAGAACATGCAACAAGAATTGAGGAAAAGTAACATCGAAGTTTGGTTTGACAAGAACCAAAGCCAACGGTGTAATTGGAAGTTCGATCTTCTTTGTTAGAGACAAGCAAAGAAGAAACATAAATGGAAATGTTGTAGTGAGGAAGACCCGAGAAGGAAGTTGAGTTTCCGATACATCGGACCTTTTTGAGATCTTAGCGCAAGTTGGGAAAGTGTTTTACCGGCTAGCATGGCCGCCGAGAGTAAAGGGTGTTCACCCGGCGTTTCAAGTGTATCAATCGAGAGAGGAGGATGTGCCGAAGACGGCATTCAGCACGAGATACGACCATTATGAGTTTGTCGTGATGCCATTTGGGCTCACGAATGCACCCGCCGTCTTCATGGAGTTGATGAACGGCATCTTCATCGACTTCTTAGACCAGGTTCTGGTAGTGTTTATAGACGACATCTTAGTCTACTCCCGGATTAGAGAGGAGCATGAGGGACACCTGAGGACGGTGCTTCGAGTCCTCCAAGATAAAGAGTTTTACGCTAAGCTCTCTGAGTGCGAGTTCAGGATGTCCTAGGTGACATTCCTGGGTCATATAGTGTCCGCCGAGGGTGTCATGGTTGACCCGGCGAAGATAGAGTTTGTTTCCTCATGACCGCCTCCTAGGACGGTCAAGGAAGTGCGCAGTTTCTTAGGCTTAGCGGGATACTACCTCCATTTTGTTGAGGGTTTCTCCGTGATTGCATGAGCGCTCACTTCCTTGCTGAGGAAGTCTACCAGGTTCGTTTGGTCCGAGCCTTGTCAACACAGTTTCGAGGAGCTGAAGAGGAGGTTGACCTCCGCTCCTGTTTTAGCCCAGCCTGAGGGCGTGGAGGTTTTTGTAGTGTATAGTGACGCCTCCAAGCTAGGATTGGAGTGCGTTTTGATGCAAAGAGGTAGGATTATTGCGTACGCTTCTCGGCAGCTGAAGCCGTACGAGGAGAATTACCCTAACCACGATCTTGAGCTAGCGGCAACAATTCATGCCCTGAAGATCTGGCGACACTACTTGTACGGGGTTACGTGTCAAATCTTCACAAACCATAACAGTCTGAAGTATATATTCACTCAGCGGGAGTTGAATAACCGCCAGAGGAGAATGTTGGAGCTGATTAAGGACTTTGACTTAGAAATTTTGTACCATCCGGGGAAAGCGAACGTAGTCGCCGATGCTTTGAGCAGGAGGACACCTCGAGAGGAGGCTATAGCTCGGCTTACGGTTCAGCCACAGTTGCAGAGGGATTTGATAGAGTTGGAGTTGGATATCCGGTTCCCGGATATGGACTGTCGTTTGTCCGAGTTAGAGGTATTACCTGACCTGTCCGGTGAGATCCTGCAGAAGCAGAAGAGATGTCCCATTTTGATGAGGATCCGGGACAAGATGTCCTGAGGAGAGGCACCGCAGTGTATCACAGGAGCAGTCGGGCGTTTGAGACGCCAGGGACGTATTTGTGTACCGTCGAATCAGGAGTTGAGAGAGCGGATTTTTGCATGAGGCACATTCCACACCTTACTCGGTGCACCCAAGCACGAGTAAGATGTACTAGGATCTTAGGAGACTGTATTGGTGGGGCGGGCTCAAGCCCGATGTAGCCAGATTTGTGGCCCGGTGCGCGACCTGCCAGCAGGTCAAGATCGAGCACCAGAGACGGAGGAGAACTTCACCCACCGCCCACGCCACAGTGGAAGTGGGAGGACATATCCACAACTGTTAGATTGTGAGATTATATGGAATACCGAGGACCATCATCTCCGACAAGGACGGGCGTTTTACCTCGAGGTGCTGGCACGCGTCGATGGGGATGGCAACCGTATGAGGCATTGTATGGACGGAGATGTTGTACTCCCTTATGTTGGGATGAGCGGGGGAGTTTTAGTGTTGTAGCTCCAGATCAGGTACAAGACGACGTGGCTAGAGTTGCTTTGATCCGAGAGAGGATGTTGACCGCGCAGAGCCGTCAGAGGTCGTATGTGGATAGGAGGTGTAGACCTCTCGAGTTCAGGGTAGGAGCTCAGGTGTGGTTCAGGGTATCACCGACACGGGGCGTCAGGCGATTCGGCATTAAGGGGAAGTTAAGCCCCCGATATGTCGGTCCATTCGAGATCTGGGAGAGAGTCGGTGAGGTGGCATACCAGTTAGCATTGCCACCTCGGTGAGAGGGTATACATCTGGTATTTCATGTCTCTCAGCTGAGAGAGAGTACATACACGACCCGAGGCACATCATCAGTCACGATATCTTAGTGGTCGAGCCAGACCCTACTTTTGCAGAGCACCCGATAGCGGTCTTAGAACGGAGTACGAGGCGCCTTCAATTGAAGGAGATACCGACGCTGGGCCCCGTACAAGTGGTCGAGGCGAGAAGCCGATGAAGCTACATTGGAGACGGAGGATAGTATCCGGAGGAACTATCCTGAGTTTTACGCAGTTTTGGCGACATCGATAGGACCGTCGGGGTAGCCCTGAGATCTTCCTTGCTTGTTCTGTGTGTTTATGTGATTTTGTTTGAGTTATGAGTACCTTGCGAGGTCTTGATGTGATGCGATCTGTAGACTTGGATTAGAGCCGATAGTGTACGTTTTATGAGTTCCACGGGGTTACGAGACGGGTTGGTTGGAGAGTGTTGGGTTTACCAAGTTTCGGGACGAAACATGTTTTTAGGGGGGTTAGTTGTAAAGCCCGGAATTTTATTAATTTTATTCCAGACTTGGAGCACCTTGTAGTTTATCCCGTAGGCCCGAGATGCCGAGTGCCGGGATTTATTCCTAAGAAAATCCCGAGCCGACTCGTCGTTTTTCCTCTTTTTCCGCGTTCCGACCCTTCGTTCCGGGTTAAAAATAGCAAAGGGTCGTTTCCGACCCCTCGTTCCGTGGGGAGGGACAAGAGGTCAGCTGACCCCTTGGTCCCCTCACCCCTTTTTGTCAGCCAAAGTCTTCCCTCTCTCCTCCCTTGGATCACTTTGCACGTTACACTCCTTTCACTCCATCTCTTCACTCTCTTCTCTTTCTTCTCATCTCTTCTCCATGGCTGCTTGACGATTCAAATTGTGGAACTGCAGAAGAAGATCAAAAGCTGTTGGTAAGCTCTTCCCTCTTCCTTCCCTCTCTTCCTTGCTTGCTCTTTCCCTTCTTCTTCCTTCCTCCTTCATCCATGGCCATGGATGAAGCTTGGAGAGGTTTTCACTCAACCCTTGTGCATGTCTGGGTTCTTAGCTCGTTTAGATCAAGGAGAGGTGCCAAAGACCCATGGAGAGTGTTTGGAGAAGATCCAGCAAGAGAAGGACTTTGGAGCCAAGGATCCAAAGTCGAAGACAAAGAAGACGACGTTCTGCGCAGAACCCGAGGGGGCGGCTCAACAGGACCGCGGGAGCGGCCAGCCGCAAGGGCGGACCAGCAGGCCGCGGGTGCGGCTCAGCACGCCGCGGGCGCGGCTCGGCACAGCCGCTGGGGCAGCGGCAGGCACTTGGCTCGGGCGGCAGCGGACGGCCGCGGGTGCGGTGTGACTCGGGCACGGGGGCAGCAGCAGACGGCCGCGGGTGCGGCGTGACTCGGGCGCGGGTGCGGCTTCTGGCAGGCGACGCAGTCCTCCGCGGGTGCGGCTCCTTGTTCCGCGGGGGCGGCTCCTCTGTCCGTAGGGGGCGCCGGCTTGACTCCGCGGCTGCGGTTTCGGCAACAGTAGGTCCCTCCTCTCCTTTCCTCTTCGTTCCTTCCTTAATATTGATGTTGGATCTTGTTAGTAGCATGCCTAGGATGGATCTAGAGTAGCTCGAAATGCCACTTAGTGGTTGTGAACCTAGGAGCCCTTAAGACTCGATGTAAGAGATGGATATGAGCATGTGAGCATGATGGATCTTCTAGGCTAGCTTGTGCCTCTTTGGTTGAGGATTAATATCTTGTGGAATTATGAATTGTTGTGGGATGTTTCATGTGTGGAGAGTGTGTGGTGAATACTTGGTACCTAGGATGCATTCCTAGTTTGAGGGTTAGGTGATCTTGCATAGATACCTAGAGTGAAGTCTAAGACTTCTTGAGTGTGAGTATGTATTGATATGCATATCTCTTGTGAGCAGGTTGTGGGCTTCCTCCATAAGGAAGCAAGAGTGTGGTGACTTGAGTGTGGTGACGAGGTATGTCTCCGGACTTGCTTAGCTCGTATTTTACGTATTAGCATTGATGTGTGCTTGGTGGTGTGTGTTTATGTTCTTGTTATAACATCTAACCGGTAAATAGGACCACCGACCTTATATTATTGTTTGGCCCAAGTGTGTGATAACGGGCAGTGACAATCTGCCTGACTCGGCGTTAGTCTAGGATATTCTCGGCGACTAGCCCGGCGGGTGATATGGTCGGGTGCATCCGTACCATTCTTTGCCGGTAAGTAGGGACCGAGGCGAGATCACGGTGGTCTCGTGTCACTACCGAAGTTGAATTAGAACGGGATATGACTAAGTAATAAAAAGATAATAAACGGGACTTGCGTGTTTTATTATGTGTGATATGTATGAGTTTGTGCCTTCACCGGTTTTCTAATGCTTAGAATATGAGCTAACGGTTTTAAACCGTTTGTGTAGATGACTTGCAGGCCGAGTGAGGTGGAGGAGTGGACAGCCGGGGTCTCCGTACATTATAGGACGGGGATGTTTTTGGGTTATGTTTTCGTATTGTGGTTTATGTTGTATGGTTTAAGTTTCGTCTTAGAGTTGTGTTGTTTTGAGGACTCGGCTGAGTTTCCAAGTTGTAGTTTCTTACTTTTCGGTTTCCGCATACATTAAAATCGTTTTGAGTTTTCGCCTTTATTTGTGCCTTGTTGGAAGGTCCGGTGAAATTGTTGTCAAGCTAAGGGTCGGGACCCATTGTGAGGTCTCGCCCGTAGCACCCCGAGTCCTGCGGATTTGGGGTGTTACATTAATAGAATCATAACCTCCTATATGCTACTAAACATGCATTTGATTCTCCATATTTTATAGGCACAACATAGATCTAGACAAAACCTAGCATGATTTGGAGTTTTCACCCAAAATCCTAGCAAGGTGACTACTCACTCATTTCAAAAATTCCAAAATCAGAATCAACATAAATTAATACCATGGTGACAAATTAGACGAGAAATAAGTAATGTAGGACAAAGAATGGACTAAAACGGACATACCAATCCAAAGTTATGGCCAAACAAGTTTGAGAATAGATCTAGAGATGATTTTTGACAAAGAACACCAAGAACATTCAACCTTCCTTCAAAATTATCATCTTACAAGAGAGAATTTGAATATAACCTAGAGATATTTGTATTGTGTCTTGAATGATATGAATTACAAACATCCATTCCCTCTATTTATAGTGTAAATTCGTGGTCCCCCTTCATAACTAACTAGAGATCTCACACCACAAGTGTGAGTTAGTTACAAGTGGTTCACACTAGTTGGGAAGGCCGAGTCATCGGTAGCCTTTGAACGGGTTTCCTGGGCAGCTGGTCGAGTATTTTCACCGCCTTAGAAGTTTACTCCTTGGTCGGGTTGTACTTCTTCAGTCGGGTTTTTGTGTTTCTTTGCCCGTGTTGACATTTTCACCCAAGATGAGTGTAATCTTCTTCTAAAACTTCTTCTTTGCCAGGGTTTCTCTTTCTTCCTAGGCCGATTTTTTGGGTCGCTCAACTTACGTTGAACAAAATGCTTCTTCGTTTAGGTGAACAAGTCTTCCTTGGTCTTCTTTGCTCGATTTTCTAAATGAACCCGACCTAGGTTGAACCTTGTAACTTTAGTTTTTCTTGTCAGGTGTAACACCCCAAATCCGTAGGACTCGAGGTGCTACTGAGCTAGGATCTCACAATGGATACTGACCCTAGCCTGACAACAAGTTCACTGAATCTTACAACAAGGCACCAATGCATTAAAACAAAACATAAAACTTATATATATATATATATATATATATATATATATATATATATATATATATATACATATCAAAAAGGTGATACAGAGTATTGCTGAGTACAAAGTCAAAATAGAAATCCGTACAACATAAATAACCCATATCCCACGATATCGCCCAGTGTAAGGAACCCTCAGCAGATCACCCCTCTGGATCACTCTGCAACTCTCCTAACCTGCAAAGGATCTACAACACGGTATAAAACCGTTAGCTAACCATACACATATATAAGAAGATGCTAAAACACAAACACATATCAAGAATCATAACACATCATCATGCTTTCATACATTTACCCAGTTTATTATCTTTAATAAGTCCAAACACTCAATCGTATAAATAGATGTATATGAACATACGTGACACGAGGAATGTATATAACCCTCGCCTCTGCGTGCAATAGCTAGTTGGAGTGGTATCAGCGCACTTTCCCGTATACCATATGGAGTGGTAGGTGCCCTTCCTGTATACCAGATCTAACTAGCTTACAGAGAACTTCCCAGACTCCACTACGGGATGAAAGGCAAGTTGTCACAACCACTACAATGGGCGGTCAATATACATAGGTCGGTAATGAACCATATCGCATGCTACAAAGCATATAACAAACACCACTCAAGCATACATCCAATATAAGGATAGTAGCTAAGTAAGTCCTATGGACTTACCACAACCTCATGAGTAACTCAACCACGATCAACTCTCAGACTGGTCCACTCCAAACTAGAGGACAACACGGCCTCTACAAGGCATACATATATTTATCAAACTTCTATCACAAAAAGGGGTCACACCTAGACCCAAGGGATCCATAAGGATCATATCCAACTCGTAAACCTCAAAGCCCTAACCGGCATATCTATATCATACTCATCATCATCCGATACCTAGCATGGTACTAGTTCCCTCATACTAAGAAAGGAAATGATCTACCCAACTCTAGGTAGACCCGGGACAAGACGCACCTGCGTGACACAAGAGACGCAGGGGCGGAACGGCAATCCGCAGGCGCGGCAGAGCTCAGCCGCGGGCGCGGTGACAAAGGACGCAGGCAACGCAGGCACGGCGCGGGCGTTGTGGCACGGATCCCGTAGGGGCGGCGGCTTCCAGGCGCGGGGTCGGCGACGGTGCAGAACGTGATCCCGCGACTCTTCTTCAGCTCTTCACGTGATCAAATCACGTCTTCTTCATTCCAGATTCACACACATACATATACATATACAAACTAACATCAACATACATCTATACATGCATCTAACCCTAAGCTAAAGAGGAAGAACAAGAAAGAAAGAAGGGAAGGAAGGATGAAGAAGCAAGGAACTCACCACTACTGCTGGTCTAGGCAAGACAAGATCACAACCACTATCTCAGCTGGCATCACAAGCTCAACAATGCACATAAACTCATCAACAACCACCAAAAGCCACACAAAACTCTTCCAATTCTAAGGAATCCAAGATCAAGCTCAAGAAGGATGAAGGAGAAGCAAGGAGGACGTGAAAGGTTGGATTGGGAATGAGAAGTGAAGTGAAACCCTTGCTCAGCAAGGTAAGAAGTAAGGGAAAAGAGTAAAGCACGAGTCAACCGGTCAACAAAACCTCGTTCTAGGACTGCAATAGGAATGTCGTTCGAACGCAGGCGTCTCTTACCTCTGGATATTATCCTCAGTCTCCCATGTAGCCTCATCAGGTCCTCGTCTCGACCACTGTATCCTCAACATAGGAATGTCCTTCGAACGCAGGCGTCTCATACCTCGTTCTAGGACTGCAATAGGATGCTCAACAAAAGTGTGGTCCGGCTCAACCACCAAATCATCATAACTCACGATGTGTCTCGGATCTGGTATGTACTCCCTCAGCTGAGACACATGAAATACAGGGTGAACACCCTCTAATCTCGGAGGCAAGGCTAATCTGTATGTTGCGCTCCCAACCCGATCCATAATCTCGAACGGTTCGACATATCGGGGGCTCAACTTCCCCTTAATGCCAAAACGCCTAACACCTCGTGTCGGGGACACTCTCAGCCACACATGGGCTCCAACTCTGAACTCTAGAGGTCTACGCTTCCTATCAGCATACGACTTCTGACGGCTCTGGGCAGTCAGCATCCGCTCTCGAATCAGTGCTACTCGAGCCATATCATCCTGAATCTGATTAGGTGCCAAACCACTAACATTACTCTCCTCATCCCAGCATAATGGGGTACGACATCTCTGTCCATACAGTGCCTCATATGGAGCCATCCCAATAGATGCATGCCAGCTGTTGTTGTATGAGAACTCAACAAGTGGGAGATGATCCGTCCACACTTGTCCCCAATCCAACACACAAGCTTGCAGTATATCCTCCAGCGTCTGAATGGTCCTCTCTGACTGACCATCTGTCTGAGGATGGAGAGCAGTCGTGAAGTGCAAACTCATCCACAGGGCAGTCTGAATCTGCTGCCAAAATCTCGAGGTAAATCGTCCATCTCTGTTTGAGACGATCGTCTTCGGTACACCATGGAGTCTTACTATCTGCCTAGTGTACTCCTCAGCTAATCTGCTCACCGGCCACGTCTCCCTAATAGGAATGAAATGTGCCGTCTTCGTCAATCTGTCCACAATAACCCAGATAGCATCAAAACTCCGGCTCAGCCTCAGCTCGGTCACAAAATCCATGGTGACGTCCTCCCATTTCCTTTGTGGAACAGGAAGTGGATGGAGCTCACCTCCAGGTCTACAATGCTCTATCTTGACCTGTTGGCAAGTCGCACACTGTGCCAAAAATCTGGCCACATCGGGCTTCAGCCCTCCCCACCAATATAGATGTCTCAAATCCTGATACATCTTACTCGTACCTGGATGTACAAAGTAAGGTGTACAATGAGCCTCCTGTAAAATCCTCTGTCTCAGTTCTGTATCAGCAGGTACACAGACGCGACCGCGGCGTATCATAACTCCATCTACTCCTAGCAGGAACTGTGGTGCCTCATCCTGAGACATCCTATCTCGTATCCTCAACAGTGTCGGGCAGGTCTCTTGCTTCTATTTGATCTCACCCAACAGATCAGGAAGAACCTCCAATGTACGCAGTTGGGTAACCTCAGCAGAAAACTGGATGTCCAACTCTAACTAGATCAAGTCTCTCTACAACTGATGTTGAACTGTCAATCTCGCAATCGCCTGCTCTCGAGGCGTCTTCCTGCTCAGGGCGTCGGGGACAACGTTCGCCTTCCCTGGATGGTACAAAATCTCTAAATCAAAGTCCTTGATCAGCTCGAGCCACCTACGCTGGCGGTTATTCAATTCCCGCTGCGTGAAAATGTACTTCAGACTCTTATGGTCTGTGAAAATCTGACATGTAGCACCATACAGGTAATGTCTCCAGATCTTCAGTGCATGAACTACCGCTGCCAACTTCAGATCATGAGTCGGGTAGTTCTCCTCATACGTCTTCAGTTGTCGAGACACATATGCAATCACCCTGCCTCTCTGCATCAAAACACATCCCAAGCCTAGCTTGGATGCATCACTGTAAACCAACAAATCCTCAGTACCCTCTAGTTGTGCCAAAATAGGAGTAGAAGTCAGACATCTCTTCAGCTACTCAAAACTCTGCATACACTGATCAGACCACACAAATCTAGTAGTCTTCCTCAGCAAACTCGTCAATGGACGGGCAATCACAGAAAATCCCTCCACAAAACATCTGTAATAACCGGCTAGGCCAAGGAAGCTACGTACTTCCTTGATGTTCGTCGGTGTAGTCCAAGCTGCTACAGCCTCTATCTTCGCGGGATCCACCTTGATCCCTTCAGCTGATACAACATGACCCAAGAATGCTACCTCTGGCATCCAGAATTCACACTTAGAGAACTTAGCATAAAGTTCTCTATCCCGTAAAACCTACAATAAAATCCTCAGATGTCCTGCATGCTCCTCTCCACTGCGAGAGTATACCAGAATATCATCAATGAAAACCACCACAAACTGATCCAGGAAGTCGATGAAGATATTGTTCATCAACTCCATAAAGACGGTTGGGGCATTCTTAAGCCCAAATGGCATTACTACAAACTCGTAGTGACCATATATGGTCCGGAATGCAGTCATGTGCACATCCTGCTCCCTCACCCTCAGCTGGTGATATCCTGAACGCAGATCAATCCTGGAGAACACATTCGCTCCTTGTAGCTGATCTAACAAATAATCAATACGAGGCAGTGGATACTTGTTCTTGATGGTCACCTTGTTCAGCTCTCTATAATCTATACACAATCTCAACGATCCGTCCTTCTTCCGTACGAAGAGGACAGGTGCTCCCCATGGGGACACGCTAGGGCGAATAAAGCCCTTTTCAGCCAGCTCCTCAAGTTGCTTCTTCAGCTCCAGCATCTCGACAGGCGACATCCTGTATGGGGCCTTCGAGATCGGTCTCGTACCAGGCTCTAACTCAATACTGAAATCCACACTCCTCTGAGGCGGAAAACTGGACGGCTCAGCAAATACATTTGTAAAATCACAGACAAACGGGATATCCTCTTATGCTGGACTCTCCCCCTCCTTCATGGCATAACACCAGAAGGCATCACAACCCTGTGCAATAAGTCTCGCAGCCCGTATCGCACTGATAACCATGCCAGATTTTCCAAGGTCCCAACCTCTGAAAACCTCTATCTGACCTAACTCGGTAGAGAGGGTAACAATCCTCCTACCTACATCTAAGACTGCAGAATGTCTATCCATCCAATCCATACCTAGAATGACTTCTTCATGCACTAATGGCATGACAAAGAAGTCCACAAGCAAAACACGGGTCCCTACAGTAATGGGACAATCATGAATCTCACGGGTACCTCTGACCCTACCACCATCGGGTAACCCTATAATAAAGGGCATCCCCTCAACTGTATCTAGACTCAGACGCTCTACACAGGCATCAAAAATAAAATAATGCGTAGCACCAGTATCAAATAAAACTCTAATAGGTAAACCATGGATCAGAATGGTACCTGTAGCAGTCGGTGCAGCTGGCTCCTCTGCACTCCTCAGCTCAAAGACTCGACCCTGTGGGCCTCTGGTATCAGTGGTGCTCCCACCACGACCTCTGCCTCTACTCGGCCCAGGAGCAGATCCCTGAGTCGTAGGGCGATCTGTACCCTTTGCTGTCCCTGTGTTTGCTGCTGTTGAGGTGGCCTCTGCCCACCTCCCGCTAAACTGGTAGGGGAAGAACCCTGCTGAGATGAAGCTCCGCCCTAGCGGCAGTAAACAGCTCTGTGACCTTGCCTACCACTGTAGCAAGTCATTAGTGGCCTCGTGCACTCGGGCCTCATATGTCCTGGATCACCACAGTTAAAACACTAACGTCCCTTATCTGCAACCGGTGCAGATGAGGGTTGACTCTGGCGTCTCTGACCACGCCAACCACTAGCAGCACCACCAGTACCACTGGTCTGCCCTGTACGCTGCGTCTTCTCAGACCCTCCGGTCTGAGAAGCTCTCCTCTAACTCGCCTGCTCTCGCTCATAGTCGGCGACTCTATCCTAGTAGTCCATCAAGGACTCGCAATGAAATCCCGCCATATAGGCCCGGGTGGCATCCCTCAGACATCGAGAAAACAAGTATACATGTTGATCTACAGAAGGTGCAGCTAAACCCAGCAATGCCAGCTCCTCCTAATAGCCTCGGAGACTGGTACATCCTCAAACCCAGCCTCCACAAAATCCCGTAGTTTCTCCCTCCTCAGTGAGGCAGGGCAGAAACGCTCTCTAATCAAGGTCCTCGTCTAATCATAACTGCTAACATGACCCCGTACAGACCTCCACCAGTGTTGTGCCAAATCCCGGAATAAAGTCTGCACCAGCTCGATCTGTCTGTCTATTGGACATCTAATGGACTCCAGAGCTGAGTCCACATGTCCGATCTAGAGCTCAACCTCTAACCCCACCTTCCCAGTGAAAGGGGGTACACCCATCTAATGAAAAGCCTTCAACCAAGTATCTGGTCTAGGCCTTCTATGCTCCTCCCGAACCTGGGGAATCTCAGCAGTTTGTGCCTGTACAACCGGCACTTGTGTAACCCCGTGGGACCTCTCAGATGGTCCCTCCTGTGCCTGTAAACTTGGGGCACGTCTACCGGCTCTAGCAGCCTCATCTACTCGTCTAATATAAGCTCGGTACTCTGATCCCCCATGGAGACACGATCCGACTCACCAGACTGGGCTCTCTGTGCCCCCTGTCTCTCAGCTACACCGTTCCCAATCTCAGGAACGGCACTCTCAACAACCTCCTCATGTATCTCTCCCGCTGCCTGTGAACCACCAGCAGAAGTCCTACCCCGTCCTCTACCTAGAGGGGGTCTACCTCTACCTCGTCTAGCTGCAGGTAAGGCTCTAGTCTGAACCATTTTGCAGAAGACGTAAACCTAACTTAGAAGGATATATATATCCCATATGTATAGATATATATCAAATCAATCACAACTGAAATATCTATATATCTATATTGTTGAGATCTTCAGAAGGGCAATGGCTCACGTACACGATATCCCAAAACATTTGTACTCATTACAAAACCAAAACCTTTTGAAAAGTCAGACCCCTATCGGGTTCTGTTTATTTATCTATTCGAACTTTATTGCAGATTACTAGTGCCATTGTTGTCAACCTGGGCTCTGATACAAACTTTGTAACACCCCAAATCCGTAGGACTCGAGGTGCTACTGGGCTAGGATCTCACAATGGATCCTGACCCTAGCTTAACAACAAGTTCACTGAATCTTACAACAAGGCACCAATAGATTAAAACAAAACATAAAACTATATATATATATATATATATATATATATATATATATATATATATATATATATATATATATATATATATATATATATATACATATCAAAAAGGTGATACAGAGTACTGTTGAGTATAAAGTCAAAATAGAAATCCGTACAACATAAATAACCCATATCCCTCGATATCGCCCAGTGTACGGAACCCTCGGCAGATCACCCCTCTGGATCACTCTGTAGCTCTCCTAACCTGCAAAAGATCTACAACACGGTATAAAACCATTAGCTAACCATACACATATATAAGAAGATGCTAGAGCACAAACATATATCAAGAATCTAACACATCATCATGCTTTCATAAATTTACCCAGTTTATTATCTTTAATAAGTCCAAACACTCAATCGTATAAATAGATGTATATGAATATACGTGACACGAGCAATGTATATAACCCTCGCCTCTGCGTGCAATAGCTAGCTGGAGTGGTATCAGCGCACTTTCCCATATACCATATGGAGTGGTAGGTGCCCTTCCCGTATACTAGATCTAACTAGCTTACACAGAACTTCCCAGACTCCACTACGGGATGAAAGGTAAGTTGTCACAGCCACTACAATGAGCGTTCAATATACATAGGTCGGTAATGAACCATATCGCATGCTACAAAGCATATAACAAACACCACTCAAGCATACATCCAATATAAGGATAGTAGCTAAGTAAGTCCTATGGACTTACCTCAACCTCAGGAGTAACTCAACCACGATCAACTCGTAGACTGGTCCACTCCAAACTGGAGGACAACACGGCCTATACAAGGCATACATATATATATCAAACTCCTATCACAGAAAGGGGTCACACCTAGACCCAAGGGATCCATAAGGATAATATCCAACTCGTAAACCTCAAAGCCCTAACCGGCATATCTATATCATACTCATCATCATCCGATACCTAGCATGGTACTAGTTCCCTCATACTTGGAAAGGAAAGGATCTACCCAACTCTAGGTAGACCGGGACAAGACGCACTTGCGTGACACAAGAGACGCAGGGGTGGAACGGCAATCTGCAGGCGCGGTAGAGCTCAGCCGCGGGCGCGGTGACAAAGGCCGCAGGCAACGCAGGCACGGCGCGGGCGCTGTGGCACGGATCCCGCAGGGACAGCGGCTTCCAGGCGCGGCGGCAGCAACGGTGCAGAACGTGATCCCGCAACTCTTCTTCAACTCTTCACGTGATCAAATCACGTCTTCTTCATTCCAGATTCACACACATACATATACATACACAAACTAACATCAACATTCATCTATACATGCATCTAACCCTAAGCTAAGGAGGAAGAACAAGAAAGAAAGAAGGGAAGGAAGGATGAAGAAGCAAGGAACTCACCACTACTGTTGGTCCAGGCAAGACAAGATCACAACCACTATCTCAACTGGCATCACAAGCTCAGCAATGCACATAAACTCATCAACAACCACCAAAAGCCACACAAAACTCTTCCAATTCTAAGGAATCCAAGATCAAGCTCAAGAAGGATGAAGGAGAAGCAAGGAGGACGTGAAAGACTGGATTGGGAATGAGAAGTGAAGTGAAACCCTTGCTCAGCAAGGTAAGAAGTAAGGGAAAAGAGTAAAGCACGAGTCAACCGGTTAACAAAACCGGCTGCAGCCGCAGGAACCCGCAGGGGCGGTTCCCTGGGCCGCAGGAGCGGTAACCCGTTGGGGCGGCACACATGCCCGCGGGGGCGGCTAAGGTAACTAGGTCAAAAAGACTAAGGCTCTTACACCAGGGGTTTCCAAGTCTTCTTTGCTCAAGTTTTTACTAACCCGGGAGACTTCTTCTATGGCTCCTTGCATAGTTTCGCTCCAATCCTTCCTTACATCCTTGCTTCTTTAGCTCCTTCATGATGATGTGGTGAGTACTCCTTGGAATCGGCTTAGATTGATAAAAAAACACTTTGGACCTAAATCAAAAAATACAAGGGGAGTGGACATTTTTTGATACTTTATAACATTAGAAAAGATGTGAATGCCCTTCCCATGCAAAACTAAGGAAAACACACACACAAAAAATCACATTTGTAAAGATAACATCAAAATATGCTATTAAAATACCTCATACTTAGCTCTTATTTGTCCCCCAGTCATAACCAAATAAAAAGTTTGAAAAGAAAGAGAAAATAAACAAGAAAGATCAAGGAAAATATTTTGTGAGCATGCTTCAAAATGTTAGATCAATTTTCATAATTATTTTAGTCATGGCAAGGCATTATGACATAGTTAAAGATAATGAACATTTCCAAGTATATTTTTTTCGTTTTGCTTATCAAAATAATTATCCAAGATAAATTCACTAAAACGAGTATAACTAGTGGCGGAGCCAGGAAGAATTTTTAGAGGGGGGCAATTTAAATAAAATATTTAATAACTTTTTTTGCGCATACGGCTTGTATTTTAAGTTAAATTATATCTATATTATATTAAAATTACAAATAAAGATTTTATAATTAATTACAGGTGTTTGTAAAAAACCTAATTGATTTTGAATTTGTCAATAAATCTAATATCATACATATACTATGTATAATATTATAAATCTAATAAATTGACAGCAAATATATTATCAAGTTCAAATTTATATCTAATGTAGTAACTAGAATAATCAAAGTAATTTAATAATAATTGAAATCGGATTAATATACCTTTATCTGATTGCATAAATTGTAAAAAGCTTTGTGATAACGTTCCCTTCCCAAGTCCAATCTCCCTAAAAAAGCAATACAAACTAAAAAAAAGTAAAGTGTGACCTCGACAAAACTCCCATTCCCTTCTGCTTACATAACCAACTAAGCTACTAGGACACGATGTATTCTCTCTTCCTTACGTACTACTCCCTCCCTCCGTCTCTTTTTCTAAGTCGTTTGAAGAATTATAAAAAATTTTAAAATGTAAGTCGTTTTTTTTTTTTTTGATACAAGATAAGGAAAATAGATGAGTCATCTCCTAGAGACTAACCGACCTACGGCATCCAAATGGATGAGGTAAACAACATCGTCAGGTAGCTCCTCCTCTTCTATTGAAGCATTGTGACCGTGAAAAGCGAGTTTGTCAGCTACCGTGTTGTTTTCCCTGAAGATATGAATAATACTAGATCGTGTGAAACTCGATATCAAAGTGGATATATCAGACATGATCATATCCGTCTCCCAAGGGGGGACCAAGACCGGTTTATTGCATTGATGAGCATCAGATTGTCTCCTTCTATCTCGATTGATGAGATCCCCATCATTGTGGCCTTCTTAAGACCTTCCCGAAGAGAGAAGGCTTCAGCCTCAAGAACGGACTTAGCATTGAATCTTCCTTTTCCTGTAACCAAAGGACAACCCGAGTTATTACGAATGATGTAGCCGAACGCATATTGGTTGTTATTATTTCTAGATGCGTCGAAGTTGAGTTTGACAAAGTTGTCTTTTGGTTTCTGCCATTTGATATTTTTGCATTTCCTTCTAGATTTTGTTTGAGGGGATTTGTCCTTTGGTTTGATATTCGCTTCATCCCATTCAGCAACTTGCTTTAAAGCAATTTGCTTTAGATTTGGGGCGGATTTTTTATTTTGGAAGATAGTTTGATTTCTGGCCATCCAAATGTTCCACCAAATCATAACTAATTGTATGAGCTCTGACGAGGATATCGCTTCTTTTATTTGAATTAACGACTCATAAAAGTTTTGTGTTGAAATATCGCATTCATTAATTAGTTCTGAGATTTTATCGTTGTCTATGATTTGATGTGTATATGGACATTCAAGGAAAAGGTGCTTAGCACTCTCCGTGTGATGATTACAAAACACGCAGTGCATAACAACCGGGATTTTTTGTTTGTCAAGATAGTCTTTTGTTGGAATGCCGTTTAGGCTAACTTCCACAAGAAGTTTTTGGCTTTAGGTATCATGTTCATTTTCCATATCCAAGATTTGTCTTCAGTCACACCAACTTTCCGTTTTTGTATTATTTCCATGTTAGCATGCCAATATACTCTATCTCTGATACTATTTATAGGAAGATTATAGTTCTTAATTCTATTGACAATGTCACTTGGGAGTATTGTGCTTAATTGTTCAACATTGCGTTGCATCCACATTCCGTCAGAGATAAAGGCACTAACCGTCTCTACGGGATTTATGCTAGATTTATCAGATGCTAGTTCTAGTAATGGTTTATCCAACGACCACCTGTCCTTCCAGAAATTTATTGTTTTTCCATCCCCTACTCGCCATCTTAGGCCTTTGTTGAATTCCTCTTTGAGTTTGTTCAATTTCTTCCATTGCCAAGACGTGTTCTTTCCACATTCATAGTTCCAAATGCATTGTCCACGGAGGTATTTTTCCTCTATTATTTTAGCCCAAATGTTATCTGGTTCTGCCATGATTTTCCTTAGTAGCTTCATTTGGAGTGCTTTATTCATCTCCCCAGCTTTTCTAATCCCTATGCCTCCTAGGGATCTCGGTTTACAAATTTTGTCCCAACTGATGAGCGGCCGGAAGTTTGGACCTTTGTTCCAGAAGAAATTCCTGTTAATTTTATCAAGTTCGTTGTGGATACTTGTTGGTAACATGAAGGCCTGCATAAGATGGCTCGGTTTTGCGTTTAGGTTTGCTTTAATTAGGGTTTCCCTTCCTTCTTGCAAGAGTGACGTTGCTTTCCATTTCGTAAGTTGTTGTTTTGATTTTTGGATAACAGTGTTGAAAATATCCTTATTTACCCTTCCATTCACAATAGGGCATCCTAAATACTGTTCGATACTATTTGAGGAGTTAATACCAAGGAGTGATTGGATCCTCCTTTTATTTGATTTTTCAACATTGTTCGATGTTTGAAATGAGGATTTATGATAGTTGATAAATTGGCCCGACACTTTATAGTAGTCACTTAGAACTGTCATAATCTTATTGCTAGCATCCGTTATTGCTTTAGTAAAAATAATAATAGCATCCGCAAATGCTAGGAATGGTATAATTGTGCCGTTTTTTGTAATGGGAAAGCCGATTGTTTTCGGGTGTTCTCTGCTTAATTTTTGTATATTTCTGGCTAGCATTTCAGCTCCCAAATTGAATAGGAGTGGAGATAACGGATCGCCTTGTCGGATTCCTCTTTGGGGTAAAATGATACTTGTTGGGGAATCATTTATTAGTATCGAGTATGATACAGTAGTAATACACTTGTTGATCCAGCTCCTAAATTTCTCGCTGAATCCGAATTTTTTGAGAACTTCTTTAAGGAAGTTCCATTCCATTTTATCGTATGCTTTTTCCATGTCTAGTTTAATGGCCATATAGCCTTCCTTTCCTTTCTTGGATCTAAATCCGTGAAAAATTTCATGAGCTATGAGGACGTTGTCATGTATTGCTCTATTTTTTGTAAAGGCACTTTGTAGTGGGTGGATTAGTTTTGGTAGGACTCGGCCTAGTCTACCTGCAAGAATTTTGACAATTATTTTGTAAACAGTCGAGCATAAGCTTATAGGCCTATAGTTAGATGTTTTTTTTATGGGTTTTCTACTTTTCCACTACTTCAAATATTAATTTAGTTTACCTTTTTTGTAGTGGGAATATCAAACACACATTTAATTCTCTCTAGTCTTTTCCTATATCTTGAAACTACACGTACTATACACAGTAAAAGCACAACTACTTTATATATGTGCTTTGTTTTTAATCAAAATATCTCTACTTTCTCTATTCATTGTTTCTCTTTACAGTATCGTCATGTCTGAGAAGAAAGGAGAGCTTCAGCTCAACAAAGGAAAACAACAAATCAAAAATAGCAAAGAGAATGATATGGAAAAAGGTAAAAACGTGAATACTAATCAAGAAGATTTTGTTTTTCCATTTGATCTAAACGAAGTTTACAATGACGAAGTAGAAATTCTGCACAAAAAAGAGAGTGGACGAATGAAAATGACGATCGGGATCTCGAGCAAGGTAATGAATTCCAAAGTAATGAAGAGGATTTTCATTATCCATTTGATCTAAACAAACTGTTATACTATGACGATGAAGACGAAACCGATGATGGCGTAAGACGGATGAAGTTGATGATGTTAAGGGCTTTGCTCCCGAAATATTATTAGAATGAGAGTATTCAGTTTGGTTTATTGCTTAAGTATCTAGTTGTTTAAATGTTGGAGTAATCTTTGACTTAAGAAAATGCCTACTTTATTCATGACAATCTTATCCTCTAATATTTGTGATAAAATTCAGTTTTTAATTTTTTTATGTATCCGCAAGGTTCTAATGCCATTTTTTTAGTTTTTTTCATTCATGTATACGCAAGGTTCTAATGCCATTTTTTAGTTCACTTGAAACTAAATTATGTCTCAATATGGTACTCTATTTAACATAAAATAAAGAGTGGGAAAAAAATGTCTCAATACGGTACAATACTCTATTAAGCTAACAAATTCCTAACACTTTCAATCAGAGAATAATCACAAGGTATTTGTTGTGGGAGGCAACCCAATCTTTCTAGAACATCTTTTTTCATGTGTGGGATACTATATTTATTGGATCCTCCAATCTTCATGATCTCTTGCATGCATAATTGTAGAGTTAGAAACACACGATTCACCTTGTTAGAAGGGTACTGATGAAAACACTTCTCAACCGCGTGGATAAGCTCTTCAACGGTCTTCGGGCATTCCTTATGTTGTAAAGATTGGATTGCGCTGAAAAAACCGAGATCTAAAACATTTAAATCCGGTGAGTTTGGTGGTTGGCATATGTAAAGCCCGGAATTTTATTAATTTAATTCCGGACTTAGAGCACCTTGTAGTTATCCGTAATCCCGAAATGCCAAGAGACGGGATTTATTCCTAAGAAAAATCCCGAGCCGACTCGTCGTTTTTCCTCTTTTTCCGCGTTCCGACCCTTCGTTCCGGGTTAAAATGACAAGGGGTCATTTCCGACCCCTCGGTCCGTGGTGAGGGACAAGAGGTCAGCTGACCCCTTGAGCCCCACACCCCTTTCCAGCCTTGTGTCCCATCTCTCTCTCTCCTCTCTCTCCTTTCACGTCATTCTTTCTTCCACTCTCCTTCTCTTCTCTTCTCTTCTCTTTGCTCTTTCTCCATTTTGTTGAATCTCTTGCAACTCTTGGACTGTGGACAGCTTCAAGAGGTTCCAGATCTGTTGTGGTAAGCTCCTTCCTCTCCCTCCCCTCTCTTCTTGCTGTTTTTCCCCTTTCTTCTTCCCTCCTTCATCCATAGCCATGGATGAAGCTTTTGAGAGGTTTTTACTCAACTCTTTGCATGGCTGCGTTCTTAGCTCGATTAGGTTGTGAGAGGAGCCTAAGATCAGTAGGGAGTGTTTGGAGAAGACCCAGCAAGGAAAGGAGGACTTTGGAGCTAAGGATTCACGATCGAAGACGAAGAAGACGACGTTCTGCACAGAACCCGCGGGAGCGGATCATCACGGCCGTAGGGGTGGATCAGCTCGGCCGCGGGAGCGGCACAGCACCGCCGCGGGTGCGGCTCGGCATGGCCGCGGGGCGGCGGCAGACTCACGGCCCAGCACCGCCGCGGGGGCGGCTCCGGGGCTCCAGGACACGACGGCCGCGGGGGCGGCTCCTCCGCAGCGGGTGCGGCCGGCAGCTCTGTAGGGGCGGCCTCTGCTCCGCCGGGGCGCCAACTTGACTCCGCGATTGCGTTTCGGCAACAGTAGGCTTCTCCTCTCCTTTCCTCTTCATTCCTTCCTTAGTATTGATGTTGGATCATGTTAGTAGCATGCTTATGATGGCCTAGAGTAGCTTGAGAATGCCACTTAGTGGTTGTGAACCTAGGAGCCCTTAAGGCTCGATATAGTTGATGGATATGAGCATGTGAGTATGTTGGATCTTCTAGGCTAGCTTGTGCCTCTTTGGTTGAGGATTTATATCTTGTGGATTTATGAATTGTTGTGGGTTGTTTCATGTGTGGAGAGTGTGTGGTGAGTACTTGGGACCTAGGATGCATTCCTAGTTTGAGGGTTAGGTGATCTTGCATAGATCACTAAGAGTGAAGTCTAAGACTTCTTGAGAGTGAGTATGTATTGATATGCATATCTCTTGTGAGCAGCTTGTGGGCTTCCTCCTTAAGGGAATCAAGAGTGTGGTGACTTGGGTTTGGTGACGAGGTAAGTCTCCGGACTTACTTAGCTCGTATTTTATGTATTAACATTGATGTGTGTTTGGTGGTGTGTGTTTATGTTCTTGTATAACAATGAAACCGGTAATTAGGACCACCGACCTTATATATATATATATATATGTGTTGGCCCAAGTTTATGATAACGGGCGGTGACATCAGCTGTCTAGCCCGGGGGAGGTCTAGGAGGTTCTCGGCGACGAGCCCGGCGGGTATACGGTCGGGTGCATCCGTACCATTCCTTGCCGGTAAGGGACCGAGGCAAGACCACGGTGGTCTCGTGTCAAACCGAAGTTGAATTAGTACGGGATATGAATTAATAATAAAAAGATAATAGACCGGATTGTGTGTTTTATGTTTTGTGTTATGCATGTGTTTGTGCCTTCACCGCTTTTCTAATGCCTAGAATATGAACTAACGGTTTAAAACCGTTTGTGTAGATGACTTACAGGTTAGGGATGCCGCCGAGTGAGGTGGAGGAGTGGATAGCCGGGGTCTCCGTACATTATAGGACGGGGACGTTTTTGAGTCATGTTTCATATTGTTGTTCACGGATGTTGTCGTACGTTTAGACTTCGTATCAGGTTATGTTTTTTTGAGGACTCGGCTGAGTTTCCACGTTGTATTCTTACCTTTCAATGTCTCGCATACATTATAAACGTTTTCGAGTTTTGCCTTTATTTGTGCCTTGTTGGAAGGTCCGGCGAAATTGTTGTCAGGCTAAGGGTCGGGACCAATTGTGAGGTCTCGCCCGTAGCATCCCGAGTCCCGCGGATTTGGGGTGTTACAACATACTATTCGAATGTCAAATCCGTTTTACGAAGCCGCTAATTTGAATTCTTCATCGTTAGCACTAATATGTGTCCTTGCATTATCTTGTTGAATAAATATGGTTTCTCTTGAGTCCTCGAATGACCACTTAGCTTGAATTGCTGGTATAACTTTTTGAATCAAATATGCTCTCACCGTCTCTTTTTTTACCGACGTTATTGGCTTAATCTCGATGGTACCGGATTCTCTATTACGACTTCGTCTTTGGGCTGGTTGTCTATCGACAAATGGGAAGACTCCAATTTTTCCAGAGAACACTTCATTTCCATTATCATCGAATCTTGGACGAGCCATAGCAACTAAGAACATCACCTTTCCAATAAAGTTTTTGCTTTGGTACGTGTGTAGTGGATCTTCTTCAGCGGGATGCAAATAGTACTTCTCTGATTTTTTAGTCATGTAGAACCATTTTTCATCAATATGCACAACATTGTACATATTGACAAATTTAGGCTCTTGTGGCATGCTATTTGGGTCTAGCATATCTAAACAAAACCTCAAATGTGCCAACTTATTTTCCTCACGCAGAAAAGGTTTGATGGCATTTGAGTGCCGTCGAAGGAGGCCTTTCCTTAAACGCCTATGTAAGGTTGCACAACTAACACCCAAAGCCGTCGCAAGTGACCTTAAAGTTGTTCGCCGATGTAGAGGGATATCAGTAATTTGATTTAAACTAATTTAAATCCTCTTCCTACCACAATTTCCAGTTCTCCTATGCGACACGTCGACAAATACGTCACTTGTTGTATCTTTTGCCCGCTTCCAAATCCTTTGTACGGTTCTTAGGGAAACGGAAAATAATTCCGATACCTCTTTGGTTGTAGTGTCTCTTTTTAACTTTCCATTGACACTTGTAGACAACAAAGCATTGTAAATTGCCCATCTTAACTCATTTGAAATGTACTGCCATCTTCTAGTACTTGTTTGTACCGAGTGAGAGTTCTCTACAAATTAAAATAGAAACAATTAAGCAATAACCTACTCAAGTGCAGTTAAGCTAAAGCCAACAATATAATTAATCCATATAGTCCCTTTACGGATAAAATAAAGCAAACATAGAATGGTACTTTACATGAAATAACCTACTTCCTTGAAATATTCTGGTCAAATAACCTACTTCATTCTAGTCTAACAACCTACTTCATTATGTTCAGCAGTAAATTACTTCATTCTAGTCAAACATAAAATTTGGACTTTTTCAAACAGTTGTTTGATTGTGAAGTTTTTTTTTTTCATTGATCCAATCAAACAAAGAATGGTACATGAAATATTGTTTCACATAATCTAGTGCAAAAGAGTAATTTAAAAAAGTGACATCTTTAGTTAATTACCCGGGTTCGGAGCTTCAGCGTGGTTGCTTTCTTCTTCTTCTTCGATCTCTTCAAATAGTTGTTCTACAACAACCTCCAACAATGGCGTCTCCACCCCTTGATCCGGGTCTGCATTTAAATCGATCAATAAGGTCCCTTGTGAATACGAGCGGATAATTATTGGAATTTCACCATTGTCTTCGTCATCGACCTCGACTTCTTCATGTAGATGACTAAAGTTAGTCTCATTAAGGGGAATTTCTTCTGTGTAACTTGTACTATCATCACTAAACGGGAGCATGTTGAGATCAAAATTTTGTCTATTTCTCGTATTACTCATGCTGAACTTTTTATATGAGTATTCAATTGTTTACTGTGATTCATATATATACATCCTGAGAATAGTTCAATTTTAATTTTGGCTCCAAAAAAATTTAGCATTCACAGTACTCTAGCATTTTACGGATTGTTTAAAGAAAATTGTATTTGGCTCCAATTGAAAATTTTAAGGGAATTTTGATAAACAATCAAAGAGTGTGTAATAAATATGGGAATTTGTTGGCATTAATGATTTGCAAAACAACAAAGAATACTACAGTACTACTCCTCTTTGTTATTTAAATGCACGTATAATTAATGAATTGAAATGATGATAATGCTACTTTTAAGACAATTTAGACTAATTTAATTTTCTCTTAAATCTTGTGCATTAGTCTCAAACGACTTAGAAAAAGAGACGGAGGGAGTAATATTTAAAGTTCAGCAGGGGCAGTGGTCACTCCCAAACCCCCCTAACTCCGCCTCTGAGTATAACAAATAAGTAAGGGTCGAACCCAAGAGATTTATAATATCAATTTATTGTGCAAAGAAAGTTAACAATCAAAAGTAACAGGGGGGTTGATGTTTGCAAGTGAGAAGAAAAAGCAAAGAAAAGCAATTAAAATAGCTGTTTGTAAAAGATTTGAAAAAACACTACACTTGACTGTTTCGATTCTCACAAGAGATGGTTGATCCTAGTTTCTTTGAAATTTTCTCAAGTTTTTGTTATCATCCCGATCATATGTAGATATTGGTTCTAACGGTCCCATATATCACTTGTTGTTAAATCCAATCCGTAAACTACAAGATCATATAAAACAATAGCATTCAAGCAAGGATTGGTGAGACACATATGAAAGAAATAGCCCGTTACTTCAATATGTGGTTAAATTCCCCTCACGAAAGACACTCGCAACCCACTTATGTCAACCGTGTTCGTAACTAAAAAAACAACCCAAACCCGGAATTGACGATTCCTAGCGGTTTGTAAAAGACCAAACTTACCTAGGTGATCAAGCTAAAGTAGAAGGTGAAATTCAAACAAGCGTTAGACACAAAGAAAATAACACAAACTATTATTGAGATTCAAACTTCAAATACGGGAAATTTACAACCAAGCTCTTGTATGAGAGCTTCAATAACCAAGTGTAGACAAGACACTTAGCTCTACATGAAGAGTCTTGAACAAAATAAACAAAGAAGAGAGTGTTTTGAGATGTGAATGAGGTGAGTCTAACACAAACCTAACACATCTATTTATACTACTCAAAGCATTAAAAATGAGAAAACAAAAGATCACAAACAACCACACTAATGAGCCATAAAGCTCATGTTGAAATCGTCTTGACTTATTTTAGAATAGCATCCCGCGGGTGTGGGGTCATCAAATTCAAGGAGCCGTTTCAGCAAAGACGCCACGGCCGCGGCGGTGAGTGGCTGCGGTTGACCTTGTTTTGTTTGGAGGAGTCGTGAACATGTGATCAAAATCTGACGGCTTAATAAAGAGTTCAAATATGATGTTTCCACTAGAGGTACTTAATAGTTTTCTTATGCACTTCTACAACTAACATGATTTATCTGTTTCTCTCTCCTTTGGTTGTGTGAGTTTTGTAACCTGCAATTCTCTTATATTAGTTGGTTGATGTTATAAAATTTTCTTAGCCTAATGCATTATGTTTGGCCGGATCTCTTTATTCTTTTTATTATTTATATTTATCTTTGTGTTGTTAAAGTATGACGGGAAGCCCATAAAAGAAACCATGAACAAACTCTCAAAAAAGAACGCGCTTGTACTCCATATCACGCGCCCCTCTTCTTGCTCACCCTCTAGGGTTGCCGCCGCGTTCTTCGTGGAGTGGTTGGCGCTAGGGGATGAACAGAAACCTAGATCTAAACTATGGCTTACCGGCGTTGCGGCTGGTCTGATCCTCTCTGCCACTCTTCGGTTTCTCTCCAGATATTTTGTACCCGAAAAGAAAATCCTACCCCGACTTCTTTCATATCTGGTCTTTTGTCTAAGGATCTTAGGCCTGAGTCCTAGATCCTGTGAAGGCTTAGCTTCCTTCGTTGGCTTAACCTATGGCTGGATCTGGTACAAGAACGAAGTTGTTAACCCTAGCTCGTATGAGAGTTGGTTTGATTGCCCTAACTATGGCGGAATATTTCCGAGATGTTAATAAACAAGATGTACTTCTATTTATTGACAATATCTTCCGTTTCGTCCAAGCAGGATCTGAAGTATCCGCCTTATTGGGTAGAATGCCTTCAGCAGTGGGTTATCAACCTACTCTTAGTACCGAAATGGGCTCTTTACAAGAAAGAATTACTTCTACCAAACAAGGGTCCATAACTTTGATTCAAGCAGTTTATGTACCTGCCGACGATTTGACGGATCCCGCCCCTGCCATGACATTTGCACATTTAGATGCAACTACTGTACTATCAAGAGCATTAGCTACTAAAGGTATCTATCCGACAGTAGATCCTTTAGATTCAACGTCAACTATGCTCCAACCTCGAATCGTTGGTGAGGAACATTATAAAACTGCGCAAAGAGTTAAGCAAACTAGGGCTTTGGCTGCGGCTACCTCCGATTATCTCCCGGGATACTCGCTTCTCGCCCTCAAATCCACAAATCACTTGAGAAAGATCTCTCCTCCCTCCATCATTACCTTTCTAGACTACGCTCTCCTAGTCTCTCTTCTTCTCAATGATCGTCTGGAGATCTATATAACACTGTAAGTCCTCCTTTCCTTATCTACACTAAACTTCTCTTGATCTGTTTCATATACTGTATCGTCTATCTTTCTCTCCTCACTAACCTCTCCTCCTTCTACCCCTGTGGCGAAAATATGAATAACAAGGGTAAATCCTTTGCTGAAATGGTGTGCTCCGACACACCCAATCCAACGCCAAAGAAGGTGCTTCTTGGGGGCTCTTCCTCGATTTCGTCCGCTCTTGACAGTGTGACTGAACTTCACGAAACTGCTAAGGGTAACCATCTGGAGGATGATCCTAAACTGAGCAATTATCTGTTAAAGCTGGCTAAGGTACGCTCCAATTTCCAAAAAGCTAAAGAATCATGTCTTATGGGCAGAATTTTTGGTGACCCCATAGATTTTCCCAAAATACGAAATAAACTTCTCTCTGATTGGAAAAATGTTAAAGGCGAGGTTACCATGATCCCAAAGGGTAACTATTGGTTTGAAATTAGCTTTTCTAACCCCTTAGATAAGAAACTTGTGTGGGAACAGAGGCCTTATCATGTCCATGGGCAATTGGTTATCCTGAAACAATGGAAACCAAATTTTAACACCATGACTGAATCAGTCACTGAACTTGACCTATGGGTCCAAATCCCTTTACTCCCAGCTGAGTTTGCTAACAAAGATGCCATTCAAACCTTCATTGAAGAAAACAACGTTGGCAGGTTTATCAAACTTGACTCTTACTCCATGAATGGTAAAGTGGGTAGCTATATGAGAATCTATATAAATGTTAATTTTGATGATAGGTTGATGATCATTAAAGTGGGTAGCTATATGAGAATCTGTATAAATGTTGATGTTGATGATAGGTTGTTGATCAATGATGTTGTCCCAATTCCAAATGAGAATAATAACTTGAAAGACTACCCTTTCTGGTTTGAGGATTTCTCCAAAGGGTGTGGTCATTGTGGTGAGGAAGACCACTTTTCGATGGCTGTCTTCTTAGAGAAATTAAAGTTAAGAAAATGAGAATTAACTTCAAACGTAATAAGAATAGCAACAAGTTTGATGAGAATAAAGAACTTGGCACTGAGGATTGGACTACTAAGGGTAAATCTAAGACCAATTATGGTAATAACTCTTCTGCTGTAGGTGGCTTTTGGCCTTACCTGTCTGGTAGAGGTGGAATTACCATCAATTTTAAGTCTTCAGCTTCCCCTGGCAGTTCCAACTCTAGTCTGAAAAACTCCAAAGCCAGCTCCAAGGAGCATGAACCCCCTTATGATGCTCCTGTGCTTGTGAATGACCCTGTGATTGTGAATATTCCAATCTCTACTCAAGCTATTGGAACTGAGCTGAAGGTAGGTGGTCCCTCTGTGATTACCCCTAATGATGAGATTGATGTTGAGGCTGTAATACCTGACACTAATCCCATGGACTTTCTTGCTCTTGCTGTTATTACTAATGAAGATACTGAAAATGAATTCTCTCCTTCTGAATTTATTGAAAATGACTTTGACAACAACCAAGTCATTGCTGATTTTATGGTCACGGGTGACTTGGCTGTGGAAGAAGATGATGAATATTTCTCTGAACACTCCTTCCAATACTTTAATACTGTGAACCTGCTCTTGAACTCCATGGATGTTAGAAAGGTTGATCAATCCAAATCTGACTCAAGCAAAAGAAAGTCCATGGAAGTGGATGATGACACAGCCTCTTCTTTCCTGAAGGGTGTTAAGAAACAAAGAAACTAAGCTATTTCTTTGATGATTATCTGTCATTTCTATGTATTTGTTGCTTGGTGTTTTTTGGAATCTACTAGCTGGCTCTCTGTTCCTGAAGCTTGCCTCGAATGGGATTATCCCTCATCCATCCTAATCTGTAACTACTCTTCTACCACTGCTTGCCCTCTCCTTTGCTATGGATGCCCGATTATCTGCTTTTGCTCCACTCGAAGTCTACCTCAACTTTTGCTGTTCAGAAAAGGGATGTATGAAATTAATGTTGGTTCTTGTTTTTGGCACTTTGTTTCAAAGTTTATAACTTATCAATGTAATCTGGATCTTGAATGTTATGTTTGTAACAAGTTTGAATTGTATGCTTGTATTAATTGTGTTATTGCTATCTTTGTCTATGCTTATGTGATAATCAATTTGATCTTTGCCTTTAAAGTGTTGAGACTTCTTCTCTCCGAGGGTCAGGCATTTCTTTGTTTACTGAGCCTTATATCCTCATTGTATAACCTTAACCACATACACTATCCAACTAAAAACAATTTTCAAGCTACTTCTAACATAATTAATCTTCTTCACCGATTTAATTGGTCGACCCTCGATCGTAAAATCTCGCACCTAACTACTTTAATCCAATTATGAAGATAGCGTTTTGGAATTGTAGAGGGTTTCGAAAAAGAAATTTTTGGACGGACATCAAAATCTCATCCCAAAACGAACATTTAGATATGATCATGCTAGCAGAAATTAAATCTAATATAGAGCCCAACGAAACTTTATGGTGGGGTGCGGGCTTTGATAATATTCATTTTATTCCCTCAATTGGTTTCGCTGGGGGTCTTTGTCTTTTATGGAAAAATAAGATTCAAAATAACGAAAGTGTGACTTTCCAACTACTTGAAGACCGATTTATGATGATCAGGCATACCAACTATGATAAAAACTTCATTTGTAATGTAATCTTTATTTATGCCCCACCGCATGAAAAAGATAAAGATAATTTCTGGTCTAGACTCAATACCCTTATCTGCAACCAAACTCTACCGTGTATTGTTTTAGGAGACTTTAATGAAATTCTAATGCCTTCTGACAAACTTGGTGGAATCTCGTGTAATGCTAATAGGTATAAAAGAATTAACAACCTTATTCAAAATTGTAATCTGTATAACATTGCATCCCGAGGAAGTGAATTTACTTGGCGAAAAAAGAAAGAAGGAGAAACTAACATCTTTGAAAAATTAAACCGAGCTCTGGCTCACTTTGAAATCATTAACACATATAATCAACTTCATGTGTGGAACTATGCTTTCACTACGTCCGATCATTGCATGATCTCCCTTGAACTTACTAATAACACTACCAAATATGCAAATAAACCTTTTAGATTTGAATTAATGTGGACGGAAAGAAAGGACTGTGAAGACCTTATCAAACAAACCCGGCAAACTCAATTCCCGGGAACAAACATGCTTAACCTTGTTAAAAAACTAAAACTTGTTAAGTCAAAACTAAAAGCTTGGAGTAAGATTAAATTTGGAAACATTAATAAACAAATTAGATTAACAGATCAAAATATTGGAACCCTACAAAATCTAAATCTTCGCAATTATAATCCCGAGAGAAATAACAAGATAATGAGACTGTTAAAAAAAAAAAGAGAATGTATCATGGAGTCTCACCAGAAATAATGGGCACACCGTGCCAAAACTAAATATCTAAAACTTGGAGATAAGAATACAAAATTTCACCACAGAAGAGCAACAGTAAGAAGAAATAGAAAATATATTAACTCCATAATCAATGCTGAGGGAGTTACCTTGAATAGAGATGATGAAATTGCACATGAATTTCTTAGGGATTATAATAATAGATTCTCATCCCTTCGACCGCCTGTAGTCAATGTTTCGCTACTAGAAGTTATCTCAAAAGAAATCTCGGAAGATGATAACAAAACCCTTATCAAACCTTTTTCGAACGGTGAAATAAAGAAAGCTCTATTTGACATTGGGAGTGACAAATCCCCTGGTCCGGATGGTATGCCTGCAGGCTTTTTTCAGAAATATTGGCCAATTGTGGGTCCTGCAGTTATCCGTGCTATTAAAAGCCTCTATAGAACAGGGAAAATGCTCAAACAGATTAATCACACTTTCATTACTTTAATTCCAAAAACGGACAATCCTTCAAGAACTTCTGATTTTAGACCTATTAGTCTCTGCTCCACTATCTATAAAATTATTGCTAAAATTCTGGCAGGAAGACTTAAGAAAGTTATGCCTAAACTTATACACCCTTTGCAAAGCGCATTTACCCAAAATAGAGCCATCCAAGATAATATTCTTATTGCCCACGAAATTTTTCATGGGTTTAGAAATAAAAAAGGAAAGGTGGGTTTTGTAGCCATGAAACTTGATATGGAAAAAGCTTTCGACAGGGTCGAATGGTTATTCATCATTTCGGTCTTGGAAAAATTTGGCTTTAACAATAAATTTATTGCTTGGATAAAAGAATGCATAACGACCACTTCATACTCCCTTCTAATCAATGATAAACCTAATGGAATGATCTTCCCTGGGAAAGGACTGAGACAGGGCGATCCTATCTCTCCGCTTCTTTTCAACCTAGGTGCCGAAGTTTTAACCCGAAATATTCAGAAACTGAGTAATCTTAATAAGAACTTGATTGGTTTCCCTATTTCGAGAGGAGGGTCGATTATTCCTTTCCTTTCCTTTGCGGATGATTTAATCATCTTTATAAAAGCCTCGACTCTGGCTTGCAGAATGAGTCTTGAGCTTCTGCACGGTTATTGTCAGATCTCGGGACAAAAAATTAATTTTTTAAAATCTGAATTCCAAACTTCTCCCAATGTTAGTTCTCTTTGTAGAGACCTTATTAGAGCGGAATTAGGAATTAATTTCACAGATAACCTTGAAAAATATCTGGGGTGCCCTATTATCAACGGCAAAATCAATAGGACAACCTTTGAAGAAGTAATAATCAAATCCAGAAACCAGTTAACAAAATGAAAAGCGTCCACTCTCCCAAGAGGGAAGAACTGTCCTCATCAAAGCTAACCTAAATGTCAAGCCCAGCTTTATTATGCAAAGCTTTATGCTTCCTAAATATATTCATAAAGAACTCGACCAGATAAACCGCAATTTTTTCTAGAACAAGGGTGCTAATCACCATCCCTTATCAGCTGGGACAAGATCTGTAGACCCAAGTCCTGTGGCGGAGTGGGTATTAGAAAATCTGAAGATATGAATAAAGCACTTTAAAGAAACTTCTTTGAAAAATTCTCGAAGAACCTGAAAATATTTTGGTTAAAATTATCAATGAAAAATATCTCAAAGGGTCTTTCCTGTGGAAGGTTGGGCCAAAGAACTATGGCTCTTGGCAATGGAAGAAATTAATGCATATCAAGAAGGAATTTGAGGCGGGTCTTGGTTGGAATATCGGTGATAGAAAGACGGTTAATTTCTGGACTCATGTATGGTGCCAGGATCATCCTCTGATAACCCTCTGCCCACACATTAATGGTATTAATAAAAATGAAAAGGTGATTGACTACATAAGTGAAAACAAATGGAATCTGCAAAAAATAGACTCGGCCCTTACCAATATTCTTCCAGCTAATGTTATTAAGAGTATCAAAGACTATCAACTTCCTAAATCGTTTATCACCGTCTTTACTGGAAGTTCTCCAAGAACGGTTCCTTCTCAACAAGTTCTGCCACTACCCTGATTAACAATCTAAAAAATATCGTGGAGAGTCATAAATCCTGGCTCTGGGACCTTGATATTATGCCCAAAGTCAAGAATTCCCTTTGGAAACTATCGATAAATGGCCTTCCCACAAAAGAAAATCTAGAAAAACAGAAAGTGCCGGTTCCCATGAATTTTTCACTATGCAATTTTCCCTTTGAATCGGCTAGACACCTATTTTTTGATTGCCCCTTCCTCTTTAATAACATTAGGTCAAAGAAAATAAAAAGAGAAATAAATGACATCCATTCAAACTGGACCAATGTTGCTAATGCAGTCCATACGGCCCAGGAAAAAATTAAGAACAGAAAATTAACTATTCTTATAATGTCTTGGTGGAATCTATGGTTTGTCCGTAACCAAGTTATTTTTAAGAATTTGAAACCATCCAACTTTGAACCTTTGGTTCATTCCCAAATGCTCGACTGAGCCGAATCTAAGGATAAAGATAACTTAAAGAGTAAGAATAAGACTAAATCCCGTAAAAAGCAAAACATTAAATGGGAAAGACCTTCGGATGGATTTGTGAAGCTCAACTTTGATGGATCCAAACGAAGCCAAGATAACTCCTCCTTTGGATACATCATCTGAGACCAGTTTGCTAAGACGGTTTCTCTAGGCTTTGGACTTTGTGGCTCGTCCTCAGTCCTTCATGTTGAAGCATGTGCGCTTAGAGAAGGTCTTCTTAGAGCTTGCGATCTCAGGGTGAACCGAATTGAAATTGAAGGGGATAACCTGACCATTATCAACTCGATTAAGCATATTTGGAAACCCCCTTGGGAACTTGATCTCATTTTATCAGATATTGCTAATATCCTGTGTTTCTTTGATCAGGTTCGGGTGCGTCACATTTTCAGAGAAATCAATAGGGTTGCTGATGAACTGGCGAGCCTCGGATACGAGTCCCACCAGTCAGCTCCCCCCTCGATGAACCTCGTGGAGGATCTCATCCGTCAGGATGCCATAGGAAGGACGATCTCCAGAAGATAATTCTCCCTAATTTCTTACTGTGTTGTATCAAAAAAAAAAAAAAAAAAGTATGACGGTTTCATCCATTTGTCACTATGTGACTACTCAATTTGCTAGTTTGTCCAATAAATCGAAATTATTTATCTAAAAAAATAAACTTAAATATACAATTAAAAAATTATTAGCTCAATAGTTTCAAAATAAGACAGTAAGACACTATTATAATTTGATTTAAAAAGTGTATAATAATTAGTTGATAGAATCTTTAGTGAGCATTTTCCTCCGTCTTTCTCACCCGATTAAGGATCTGATTCCTCTTCTCTACGGCTCTAACAGTCTAAGCTTCTCAAGAGCCGTCCAGATGCCCACTTCTGCACTTTATATTATACATATTCTTTATATTAAATGTCAATTTCATGCAATAAAGACAAAGCATTTACCTTTTCAATAGGAGTTTGGAACCCACAAAGTTAAACCCCCAATCGATCGAATGCCATTTGTTAAAGCAAAAGTCAAAATCTTCGCCTATTCAAATTTTGCAATAGAATATTTGAAAGCAAAACAGTCGGACCAAAATCATTGAGAATACAGGTACAGTACAGGTAATCACAAATTTAAAACTAATAAAACTAAATTCAAATCTTCGAGGTAACAAAGAAATCAAATGACATCTCGATTCAATCCCAGTCCCAAGTACTTTCCTCTTGTCTCATTCGCTGTGGTGTTTCAAGCTCAAATTTCACTCTGAGGGTCTGATGGAAATCTCTCTTTCTTCTGCCTCTTTTGTGTGATTTCTCAGATGGACGATGATAATGATGACGACCCATGATATCGTCTTCCTCAAAGTTTAGTTTTTTTTTTTTGTGTGTGTGTGGGTTTTTCAGTTTTTGAAAAGAAATATTGTTGATTATGTCAAGAAAGGAAAACAAAGACATTAATCCCTTTCTGCTGAAATTTGGAGTTGCTTTAGCTGTTTCCTTTGCTGGGTTTCTGTTTTCTCGTTTAAGAATCAAATCTAGGAGGCCTTCACTTCCACCTCCGCCTTCATCCCCTTCAGGTTTGCTATTCAATCCAACCCTAATTTCAAGCCTTAATTCCTTTTTGGGTTTATGAGCCATATTTCTGATGTAATGGAGCCTAACCATGTTTATTTTGGTGGTCTAGATGCTAATCACCAGGTGATTCGTTGCAGAAGTGAGATTAGCGATGATGTTCATGCCAAACCCAGAACCCCAATCTCTGATGCACAAGTTAGCATTTCCATCTGCCAATTTGATATTCTTAATCTTTGGATTGCTTTTCTTCTGGTGTTTGTTTATTGTGCTTGTTGATTAGTTTTATTCAGGATCTTAAATATTAATTAGGGTTAACCTGGTTGCTGTCTGTATTAATCATTTTCCATTTTTGTTCCTAAATTTTTTTGAAGCAGAATATCATTGTGTATATAGCTGTAGTTACAGACTGGTTGACATCTGGTTTGGCTTATTCTTATTCTCAATCTCACTTTATTGATTTCAAAATGCAACCGAGTTGACAGTTGAATCCAAAATTTTCCATTCCAATCTGATGCCTTTGAAACTCAATTCTTAATTCCAATCTGAAAACCCAGATTTTTACCATCTGATTGGTCTTATTGATCAAGAACATTTTGATCAAAATTTCTTGAATGTTTGTACAGTTGACTTTGTACATCTAAATTGATTCATGAATCTGTTTATGATGTCTCTTCACTTAGGATAAAGATACAGTGTTCCTTCGGGTAAGGATCGAGAATGGCTCATCAAATTCTTCACCAAGTACCAATGGTAGTGACAAGGACAGATACCTTTTACCAGAGTTCAACGAACTCGTCAAAGGCATTGATATGTCTTCTCCAAGCTCAAGTAAAGGTGCACCGAAAGGGACCAATAATCATGTAGAGAGGGATGAGTATGAACAAGAGCTCGGGAGCTTAAAAGCCATTTTAAGAGACCTTAGAGAACGAGAGCGAGCTCTTGAGATGCAGTTGCTCGAGTACTACGGTCTCAAGGAGCAGGAAACCACAGTTAATGAACTTAAAAATCGATTAAAGATTAACAATGTGGAAGCCAAGTTTTTCTCTCTGAAAATTGAGGGTTTGCAAGCTGAGAACAAGAGACTGACTGCTCAAGTGGCTGAGTACACTAGAGTGGTCGCTGAACTCGAAGCTGCAAAGGCTCAAATAAAGGAGCTGAAGAAGAAGCTTAGATCAGACGCCGAGGAAAGGAAAGATCAAATCTTGAAACTCAAGCAGAGAGTTTTGATGCTTAAGTTACAAGAGAAGGATCCTCATATGGCTGGGAGCAGTGAATCTATAGAACCTGATTTGCTAGAGAAGCTGCAGAGACTTGAAGATCTGGAGAGCGAAAGAGAGGAGTTGCGTAAATCTAAGTATGAACTACAAAGACAGAATTCAGAATTGGCTCGTAGGTTGGATTCTACACAAATCCTTGCAACTTCCATGTTTGAAAATCCTGAGGTAATAATAATTTTGTTATATATTGGGAAAATTGATTTTAAATAATCCTTGAAATTTAACTGTGTACTCTCAGTGACACAAACATGTCATAAATTCACACCAGTGAAAATAACACAAACTTGATGGGAAGCATTTTTTTCACTTTCATCTATAATTGCATATGACAGTATGTGTTATTTTTAGAATTATGACATGTTTTGGTCATTTGAAGCAATTTTTACAGTGAAAATAACTCAAATATGTCATAAATTCATTACAGTGAAAAGAAAACATAATTGATGGGAAGCATTTTTTGAATTTTCATCTATGATTGCCAATGACAGTATGTGTTATTTTTAGAATTATAGAAGCAATTTTTACATATCTATTTTCTTCAGTTGTTGAATTGGATACCATTGAGCAGGTAGAAGAGATGCATAATGAAGTAATCCGTTTACGTCAAGAAAACGACAACCTTTCCAAGGTAGTCGAGGGGCTTCAATCCGACAGGTGTGCTGATGCAGAAGCACTCGTTTATCTCAAATGGGTAAACGCTTGTTTACGTTATGAGCTCAGAAACTACAAACCTCCACCAGGTAAAACCGTTGCAAGAGACTTAAGCAAGACGCTTAGTCCAAAGTCAGAAGCCAAAGCCAAAGAGCTCATTCTCGAGTATGCAAACAACACTGAAGAAAAACATGAATATGACCAATGGTCATCTTCGCAATCGTTCTTGACGGACTCTGGAGATCCGGATGAGCTATTGTTTGATGTCTCGTCAGGTAACAAGACACATAACTCGAAGAAGCTTAAGTTTTTCGACAAGCTAAGAAAACTAATAACAGGAAAGGACAAAGATGATCACACAAAGTTGTCTCAGAACTCAACAAGGTCTTCCTTGGATCTCAACAGAGCTTATAGCTTGAGTCCGGAGAACACAAAGTTCACGGGGAACATGAAACGAAGTATGAGTCCAGAAGATGCAGAGAACATGAGAATGAACAGAAGCAGATCTTGCAAGACACTTGTATTAGGTAGGGAGGCATCTGGTAGCATCTCGCCATTGGATAGTCAAGTCGACAAAGATGCTGGGTCTAGTTCTTATAAGCCGGATGTTGTAAGATACGCAGAGGCATTGAAGGACTCTTCAAGGACTCGAAAGACACACAGGAAATCAGCATCTTATTATTGATACATCAGATAATACATATACAAATTCTTACTGGTGAGATTTTAATCCTCCTTGTATATATATTTTGTACATGCTGAGAATATATTGTCTTACTGAATTGATTGGAAATGAATATGGAAGATCAATTGCTGGTATATGTACAATAATGAGAATTTCTGGACGGTATCCTGTGGTTTGGGGTTTTTCGTATTTTACCCAAGAATTTTTCCGGTCAGAATGATATCATTGTACTCTTGTATTTTCTGGAAAATGCCAAAAATTGTTTAATGAGTTAATAGACATTAACTTTTAATGAAAAGAAAATTAAATTAAAAAAAAAAGAAGAGAAAGAATATTCCTGATCTGTAATATATTCTCCATCGCCAAGTTTCATTATGGAAAACTTTTGTCATGTCAATTCATCATCTTTTCTTCTTTTTTCTTATGTCATGAGTTTGATTGTACGTGAGATTGGAGAGTTTGATCATAATGTCTGGAAAAATGTTGAGCTTTGATATAGTTATGGTCTTATGGACTAGTGAATGAGCGTAAATTTTGATGCGGTGACGATTGGATCTTATCAGAATGCAAAAAAACAGATTATTGGATATTGTGATGACATGGGTTGGATGATAGTGTATGTGATGAAGAGAAGATTACTTATAAGAGAATAAAGAAGATAAAGAGGTTGAGCATTAAAACGAAGGTTGGTGATGGAGAAGTTGTTGATGGAGAAGAGAATACAGATAAAAGTTCATATTATTATTATTTTATATTTTTCATTAAAATGTTAACGTTTGTTAACCCATCAAACAATTTGTGGCATTTTTCGGAAAACACAAGAGTATGAAGGTACCATTCGGACCGAAAAAAAAAGTCTTGGACGAATTTCGGAACACTCCAAACCACAATGATATTATCCAAAAATTTCCTATGATAAAATTACTTTTCAATTTTGTATATCAGTGTGTTCATGGATTTGACTTAGTTTTAAACTTAATAAAGTTAGTTTCAGAAAGCTCTGCCTACATAAATGACCATTAGACCTGGCCATCAGGTCGGTCGGTTGGGTTCGGGTTTCGATACTTCGGGTTCGAGTAAATAACGGGTTCGGTTATTTCGGATAAAATAAACTAACAAGTAAAAATGGGTCGGGTTGCTACTGATTTCGAGCAAGTTTGGATCAACCCAATGGGTTGATGATGCGGTTTTTTTAACCAATTTTTAAAATATTTTTAATCAATTATTTTGTAAGAAAATTTTCGTTTATCTTACAATTACATATCTTTTATATTTCTACTAATTTAATTAACATGCAAGTGTTTGGATATCCTCCTACTTTAGGAGATGCTAACTTAATTTTACTTTGTATATTTGAAGGATATTATGAATGAGAATGATCTATATAGCAGCTGTAAAGAATTATTGTTTTATTGTTTTTCATGCATGCTAAAATGCTTACTGTTAAGTATAAAATTACTACTAATTTAATTAACTATAAAAGTCTATCATAATTCAACAATTATCATATTCTATGCGCATCATCTTGTTTTTTTTTAGTTTGTACCCTTCTTCAATTTTACTTCTAATGCTAAACTTTCTATAACTTCTTAATTTATAGAAGGTAAAACTAAAACCTTAATAAATCAGCCCTCTAAAACCTTACCAATCCATTAATCCCATTCCCATCACAAATCAATGTTCTATAACTCTGACAGTTGACACTCTTCCAAACGTCCCTCACAAAACCCAATTACTCATCTTCACTAGTGGTGCTTTATTGTACTAAGTAGTTCCCTGTACACTTGAGTCTTCAAGGTTACGAACATAATGGATGCATTAACTTGTTTAACCTTTGAAGTGTAGTAGTTAATTGTCTCATATAATTATGTCTCAACACAATAACCAACACTACTTCTCTAATTTCATAACAAAAGTAATACAAAACAATGGAAGAGCACTTACTTGCAATTTAGTTACATCAGTCGACAAAATAGAGAAGAGGAAAGAGTGAATTGTAGACTTGTAGGAGCACGTACAGAGCGAGGAGATAAGAGAGGGAGGAGGGAGGCAAAGAGGAAGAATGAACGAAGAGAGGAGAGGCAGAAATAGTCATATGTGAAGGCTGGAAGAAAATTAAAAAGGTAAGAACTAAAAAAAAACCCTCGAAATCTAAACAGGACAAAAATTATAGCGGTAATTCTTCCCCCCAAAATTTGCATTACCCAATGGATCGACCCGGTTCCGACCCGAATTGACCCAAAAAAAAATCAGGTTGTCGGGTTCGGATAAATAAGGGTTTCGGGTTTGATTTTTCGGGTTATGATCCAAAATTTTCGATCGCTTCGAGTCGGTTTTTTGGGTCGGGTCAGTTTTGCCCAGGTCTAATGACCATACATAAAAACAGAGGAACAGAAGGCTTAACACACAATATGAGATTCAGAGTTGCCATTAGGTGCAAGCTTGAAAGAGTACAAACTCAGATTTCGTCTAGGATTTTTTAGATGACAGAGTCTAAACAATAAGACTGATTGCTTGGATGGACATTTGGTCTACAACAAACTGATTAGCAGCCTCAGTAAGATGAACACCATCCCAAAACACGTACTCGCTAGCATTCAGACAGCTCCTCATGTTCGAGTTACACATGAATGACATGTTCTTTACGCTCCCTGTCGCGCAACATCCTCTCCTCGCCTCAGCAAACCCTGCAAATCCAATTGTACATTACTCAATAACCCGTTTTTTTTAAAAAAAAAAAATTTTTTGAACCAAGAAACATGTACCATATTTTGAAGGGGATTGAACAAGATCATAGTAGGGCTGGTATGAATCAAGAACAGCAAGCTTCACCCCATGGAGCTGATTTCTCAGTTGTGTTACAGTGGTGTTGATTTTCTTGTTGAACCTTTGGATGTCGTCGTTGATCCTCTCGACACATTTTGTCTTGCCAGAGGATCCGAATGCAGCAACTAATGCAGGAACACACCCATGTGCAGGTACCGAAATTACTCCAATCCTCCTCGCACCTAATCCAGTCAACTCCTTGTTGTGCCGAATATAAAAAAGAATAGTAATTTAAAAAACAGAAAAGAAAGGGGACTTCGCCCTCGACTAACATAATACATTAATGTGACATTTAAGACATATCCGGTAGTTCTTTAATAAATATATATATATATATACTTTGACAAACCTAGTGAATCTAGTAATTATAATCTATAAGTGTGTGACAATTAAGACATATCAATAGATCTTATTGAAAATAAGATAGAATGTATGAACATCGAGTACTATATGTACCTTGACAAACCTAGTGAATCTAGTTACTAGGTACGACGAGTACTTCTCGGGCGTGTAGGCTTTGCTAATCGAAGGGTTAATGTAGTAGTTTCGCATATAGTCGGCGCTACCACAACCAATTAAGTATAGTGCATCACTTATGATAGATTTGGCCTTGCCCACACCAGCCACTTTAGCTAGCTTGGTTTGGTACTCCTTGTAGTACTCTAGTTGTTGTGACATAGAAATTGCATGCTGAAACATATACAAACATTTAATATAAGAGAATCATGACAATATAAGCATTTTAAATCATAACAAGTATTCCTAATGTTTATGTTACGTTGAATTCTGAGGTCTGTTCATCGTATCCAGCTGCACTAGAACCAAAGTTTGCCCCAATCAGAAGGTTCTTCCCTGATGCTCGAGAGCTAAGGTACGCCGCCGGGTAACTCCTAAACCCTAATGTCTCAGCTGCGATAATAGAAACACAAAACCAAATTAGCCTGTTTATTCGTAGATTGTTGGGGCTTATTTTAGGTTATTTTGTAGGGATTAATTTTTGAGTAGTTTGCTTGTAGATTGTTAAAATGACCCGGATGGTTTATTTGAATTTATAAACCCCGAAATATAACTTCTTCCACCAAGATTACATGAGATATGAGATTACCGAAAATAAATCCAATAAATACACAAGTAAATATGTGTCACGTCAAATAACCCCATTTAAATTAAAAACCCGAAAATAACATATAACCCAAAATATATATATATATATATATATATATATATATATATATATATATATATATATATATATATATATATATATATATATATATATATATACTTGAAGATGGTTAAGTACCAGTAATATCAATGGTAAGCTTGCCATTGCAGAACCTTCCAGTGGGGTTATGGTGAGGAAAGTCCCTGCCATAAGGAGCGTAGTTTGCCTTGAAAAGGGTAGGTATGTAAATATTGTTACCCACATCTACAGATGAATCTCCAAATAAGATCAGTGCAGGCACAATTGGCTGCCCTTTGATTTGTACCAAGAGCCCTAAACATAAACAAATCTGACCAAACAAAAGATCTATTACTGCTCTATTCTTCATCTTTCTTTCTTTTTTTTGCCTTTGTTATTGTTGCATGAAAGAGGGAAATGGACACTCAGTTTGTGGTGGTTTGTCTGAATGTTCACACGTTAAATAAGCATAAATTGTAGTTTTTATTTTTAATTTTTTGGCATATTGAATGTGGTGGTTGAAGATGTAGTTAGTGCTAATTGATATAGGCCCAGACCAGGCAGTATATGTGACACTATAGATGTACGGTTTGAAATTAGTCATTGCTATCTGAAAGAATTGAATAAGATTTATGTACAGATTTCAATACGTCATTTCACAACCAAAATACAGATTTCAGTCATTTCACAGACGAATTTAATAACATGAAGAAAAACGCAATGGTTTACTAAGTATGACTAACATCCATGTATATATGATAATTAACATGATTCATCGACATGTTTTTGTCATGCATTTGTGTAAATTTTCTCTTTTCGCATTCATATTTTAGTCTTAGTTTGTGTATTTATGCTTGTTTAATTCTACTTTGCAAGAATAGATGTCTCACACACTATTTGTGGCTTTGTAGGTGATTTGACACATTTTTGAGTTAAAACAACGTATTTGAGGATTAAGCCTCAAAGTGGATGCATTGTAGCGAGCATACGTGCAAGGGAAAGGGCTATAAATCAAGCTAAAGGCATGAAGGGAACGACCAAGGAGCATCTCGCCAAAATCCACTTATCTCGGGCCGAGATGGAGCTACTGCTGCAAAATCTCGGTCAGTATCTCGGGTGAAATATCGAGTGACCAGACCGAGACCTCATGACACTGAAGTACGAAGTCGAAATCTCAGCCCCGACGTCGACCAATCTCGGCCAAGATCCAGACCGAGATATTTCCCTGAGTGTTATATTTTATTTGCGGGCTTTTTTCCCTTAGCATTATATTTTATTCACGGGTTTTTTCCTTTTTGATCTAATGTCTTTTTAGCTAGGTTTTTATTATAAAAAGAAGCCTTGAATTTATTCCAAGGGGTGCTTATTCAAGGCTAGTTTTCCCTAGAGGGAGGAGCCGTCTCCTACCCTTCTTCTTCACCATTGTTCTTCATAGTTTAGATTAGTTTAGATTAAAGTTGGAGACTTTTGCATTGAGATTTGTTGGGAAGACACTGTTGAGTTAGATTTAGTAAGATTGTAGGTTTTCACTATTGAAGTTGAGTAGTTTCTTTTATTTTCCTTTTGTTATTTATTTATTTGTCTTTTAATATGATAATCATTGGCTAGAACTTTGAGGTTTCAGGGTAGAAGATTTGTTTATACAAAGATCAATGAGGGATTGTTCCCTATAATTGTTTGAATCGTTTTAAATCCTATGAAAATGTTTGGTTTTTGTAGGTTTAGAATAATTCTAAATCCCTTAACCTAAGTAGGAATTGAGACTTACTCGGTGATATTCCTATTTAGATACATAAGAGAACTTGTTCCTAGGTAATAAAGGTTTAACCTTTATTGGATAGAATATGTCTTGATTCCCTGCTGAGTTAGGTAATTCCTGAGACTTACTCGCTAAAGGTTTACCTAATCCTTCGTAGTTAATCTGGTTTGTTTAGAATTTCCTTCTTCTCTACATCGAGACTTACCCGGTAATAGGTAGTTAAGATGCTTTTCAAATCATGTATGCTTTGTGAGATTGTTTTTAGTTCTTGTATGTAAACAATATTCTTGATATCCTGGAATCCATTTTCTTTCCTTTAATTTGATTATATTTTTTCTTTTATCCACTTTTATAAAATTGTTTTCAATTGAAGGTAACACTCAATTGCGAACGCCAAAAATCTTTCCCAAAAACATTTGATTTCTTTCCCTTATCTTTTCCAACCCCTTTCTTATTCTAGATCTATCCTATCTTTAATCATTGTTGTAGATTAATCCTCCCAGTCCTTGTGTTCGACCCTGAAATACTTGTCTAACTTCGTACGATCCATACACTGTGGGTTCGTTGCTATTTAGAGGAATTATTTACAAGTTATAAATTTAAAACTATCTCTTCCTACTTGTTATAGGGATTTATAGGGGTGTAAAACCAATGAACAATTTATGCCTCCCCAAGTCTAGACTTGTTCTAACACTTGCAAATGTGTTATTAGAACTGACATGAAATATAACAAAAACAACCAAATCAACGAGGTGGAACAAACACGTAAAATTTATATGGTTCAGTGGTTCACCGATGATCACTAACGTCTATGGAAAAAATTATATTATTAGGAGTGTTCAAATTGATAGGGGCTAGGGTATAGAAAAAGTTAATGTATAAAATTCAATTCCTACCTAAAACACTAGAAACACCTACTGAAAAAAGGGTGAATTCTTTATATAAGCTAAGTTCATAAATATTAAAAAATAATATATTAAACAAACAAAACTCCGTTCGAGACCTCGTCAAATCCTTTAATCTTGACGTCATTGCTATCCTTGAGACTCGCCTCCCTCCTCACAAGATGCCTTTCATTGCTAAAAGTCTCCTTCCCTCTTGGCACCACACTTCAAACTCTTCCTCTCACCGTAATTACCGAATCTGGATCTGGTGGAATCTAGTGACCATCTCTCTTAACCCTTTAACCTTTTCTAATCAATTCATCCACTCTTGCATCACAAACAAGTTCAACCAATCGTCCTTCGTCGTCACCTTCATCTACGCCTCCAATGAAGACATACTTAGAACTGCTCTTTGGAATCATCTTCTGGCTATTTGGCCGACCATTACTGACCCATGGGTCCTTCTTGGAGATCTTAATGTTGTAAAAAATCCGAATGAGAAAAAGAACGATGCCTTGGGTCACCCCACCTCTGTTGGTTCTGAGCTACGTGACTTCTTGGCCAAAACTTCCCTTGCTGATCATGCCTCCTCTGGGTTTTTTTTCACTTGGAATAACAAACGATCCGATGGCTCTCGCACCTGGTGTAAACTCGACCGGATTCTTACCAACCACCTCTGGGATTCGAATTTCCCTAATTCGATTGCCACTTTTGCAAACCCTCGCATCTCTAATCATTCCCCAAGTATTCTCCAAACCTCATCGCCCAAACCTTTTCTCAAAAAACCTTTCCGCTTCAATAACGCTTGGTTCTCTCATGAAGACTTCAAAGATATTGTGAAGCTTATTTGGAATCCCCCGGGCACTGGTCACCATATGTTCAACGTTATTTCTAAACTTAAGGCTCTCAAAAGAAGTCTTAAAAGGTTCAAAAGTGCCACCTTGGAAACACTTGCTAGTAACATTGAAAATGAACGGGTCCATCTTGATAATGTGCAGAACGGCCTCCAAAATACCCCCTCTGATAACACCTTGCAAGCATCTGAATTGTAGTTTATAAAAAAACTGATTTTTCTTCTAGACTCCCAAAAAGCAATGGCTTCACAACTCGCCAAACTCGATTGGTTCAGATACTCTGACCAATGCAGCTCTTACTTCTATCGTACTATCAAGCAAAACCGTGGGTTCAACAGGATCAACTTCATTAAGGATGCTAATGGCGCTACTCTCACTTCCCATAGAGACATCTCCAATGCCTTCATCAACCATTTCTCCAATCTCCTCACTTCCTCCAACCCTACCGTTGACCACAATCTTCACTACATCCACTCTGGACCCTCCCTGGACCACTCCACCGCTCTTGACCTTTGTCGGATCGTTACTGATGCTGAGATAAAGGACGCTCTCTTCTCCATTGGGGATAACAAAGCCCCTGGGCCTGACGGTTACAACTCCTTCGTTTTTAAACAGACCTGGGACGTTACGGGTCCGGATCTTATTTTGGCTGTCAAGGACTTCTTCGCCACTGGGAAATTGCTCAAACAGATCAATCACACTTCCCTTGCTCTTATTCCTAAGATCCCTAACCCAACCACTACCAACGATTTCCGGCCCATTGCCTGTTGTTTCACCCTCTATAAAGTCATTGCCAAGATCCTCGCTAATAGAATTAAACCCATCCTGCCTAGCATTGTTGGCCCTCATCAAGGAGCTTTTATTTCTGGCAGATCAATCCGCCACAATACCCTCATTAGCCATGAACTTCTCAAACACTACCAACGATCGGGTATCTCGCCTTGCTGTACCTTGAAGGTTGACATCCGAAAGGCTTTTGATAACGTCGATCTTGGGTTCCTTCTTAAGATCATGCATGGCCTGGGCTTCAATAACACCTTTTTGTCCTGGATCAAAGCTTGCATTACCGACGTCACATTCTCTGTTAATGTCAATGGGTACTATGAGGGTTTTTTCAAGGGCGGAAAAGGTCTTCGTCAGGGATGTCCTCTCTCCCCTTATCTCTTCTCTCTGGTCATGGAGTACCTTTCCCATACTCTCCAGTATTTCACTTTAAACCCGAATTTTAATTTCCATCCTAAATGCTCCAGTAGCCGCACCACCCACCTTACATTTGTTGACGACTTGCTCCTTTTCTGTAGAGGCGACATGGGTTCTCTGCTTATCCTAAGGTCTGCCCTCGATCTCTTACCACTCGGGACTTCGGACTAACTGGGATAAGTCCTCCATTTTCTTCGGTGGGTTGTCGGATCTTGATAAGAACCGCATGGCCTCCTCCACGGGATTCTCTATTGGTACCTTCCCCATGACCTACCTTCGCTTGCCTCTTGGGTCCAACCGTCTCAAAATTGCTGACTATTCCCCTCTCTTCCAAAAAATAACCAACAAAAATAACTCCTGGAGATCTAAGCACCTTTCTTACGCTGGGAGACTGCAACTTATTCAATCAGTTTTGTACGGGATTCAGAATCACTGGAACAATGTGTTCTTGTTTTCCACGGCTGTTGCTAAGAAAATTAGAAGTTTACTTCGCTCCTTCCTTTGGTCTGGGACTAGTGAAAGTAAAAGAAATCTGGTGGCTTGGAAAGATGTTTGTAAACCTCATAGTGAAGGAGGCCTTGGTTTAAAGGACATCCTCATTTGGAATAAAGCTAGCGCTGCTAAGATTATTTTTGAATTATCTCCTGACCATACTAGCAGCTCTAGCCTCTGGACGCACTGGATCCGTGAAAACCACTTGAAGAACAATACCATTTGGACCACCACCAACTCCAACTCTCACAGCTGGACTTGGCATTCCATTCTCAAAGTTCGTGATGACCTCCTTGACCTTGGAACGCCTAGCAACATCACTCAGATCATGGTTGGACCTGGTAACTCCTATTGTGCTAGACACATTTACAATCTCTTTAGTCCTGCTGGCTCTGACATCCCTTGGTCTAACCTTGTCTGGGGCAACTTGAGCTCTCCCCGTTGTAGCTTCGTTGCCTGGGTTGCCATCCTTGGAAAACTCGCTACCAATGCTAAGCGACATAAATGGAATCACAATATTCCAAATCTGTGCCCCTTTTGCCTGAATACAGAAGAAACTGAAGATCATTTTTTTCTCCATTGTCCTGCTCCCAAACGCACCCTTGACTCCTTACTTCGATGGCATATTTCCCAAAGAAATAATACTCTCCGGGAATGGTTTCATTGGCTTGCAAATCCGCACCAAAAAATTCACTTCAAAGCACAGCTCTACGCTGCTGCCTTCACCACTCACATTTACCACATCTGGAAGGCCAGGAATGCACTTGCTTTTAGCAGCTCTTCTGTCAACATTTCTGTCAACACTCATCGCTTCGCAATATGGTCTCCTCTTCACCATCAAGAACCAAGTCAAGATCCTTACCTATGCTAATTGGCGCCACCACTCGCCCACCAGCCGTCGATGGATGAACTCCCTTGGCATTAGTTTCGACAATATCCTACTCTAATCCCCCTGTCCTTGTAATATGAACTCTATCTTCTCTGTTGTAGTTTATGTTTTCTTAGTAATCCTCCCCTCTTCTGTAATTCTCTTTTTCTCTTAACACGTAAACCATTAGTTTTGAAAAAAAAAACAATTATAATATTGCTAAAATGTATTAGATTATACTTATTATATATTATCTTTTATATCCTAATTTTATCAATTGTAATTCCTTATATAAAGGGTTAGTATCATTAATAATATGTGGGGTCTTTTCTATTATTTAAGAGGGTTCTCAAAACCCGAAATATATTTATCATATGATAATGTCCATAAGATTATCTTTGAGTTAAGCTCATACACAATCAGTACTTACAGATGTGCAACTAATTACATGTACTTGTTCGTCTTAATGTTAATGACCCTATTTAGATTTATAGTTCCATTATAAATAACCATGTCCTAAATACGTGACAGTGACTTCGATTTGTCGTTGTACCCAAACCGGTGTTAGCTTATTAATTAGAACCAAAATTCTCATTTGAAGGGCAATAACTCCATATCTACTGCAACACTACAAGTCATATAGACTCCTCGTCTTACAATAAAAGGATCAACATATGAGAGAATGGGCCCACAATCACACCAAGAAAATAAATAAAATTCACAAAATAATTTTACTCCACATATAAATAGACTAGAACTTAGAAATTAGACATTAAAAATAATGAAAAATGGATGAAATTTCAATAACTTATGAAGCAAAATTAACACTAATGACCTGTTTGGTTTCAATTTCGAAAACGAAATGAATTTTTTTTTTTAGTCTATTTAAATGTCATTGATTATTTATAAAATTAATCTATAAGCTAGGTTCATGTTTTTTGTTTTAAATGTAAATGTGTTTCTTTTTTCTTATTTTGTTTTTTTTATAAGATATTAAAATTAATCAGATTTTACTCCATTTATTTCAAGTAACAAGGAATTCTAAATTTTTTCATGAATAAGAATATAGATATAAAAGTCACAACAAAATAACAAAGCAAAAGGTCATAACACAACTTTTATCATAATAACAATCTAGATTTTATTTACGGATTAATAAATTATTAAGATTTGAGTAAATATCAAAAAAAATTAATTTTTAAAATTAGTTATTTAAAATATTTTTAGGAGCTGCGTGAATTGTGGCGTTAACACGTGGCAAAAAAGATATCTCCTTTAATACTAATAAGATAAGATAAGCTTTGTTTTTTTCAAATCTCATTAAATCTTAAAATTGATATTATGGTTTAAATCTAGGTCAAATTTAATGTTTGAGGATTCAAAATACACTAGGTATGTTTTCTTAAGTACAATTTTTCGTAAAGAAGAAGATAAATACAATTAATTTAACGTGGATGAATGAGCTCTGTGCGTTACAACTAAAAGTGAGAAACATATATTAACGTAGATTTTTTTTTATTACATTGGTACTCAATGTAATTAACATCTGTCCACGCTGAAAACTACTGTGGGTCGATATTTATAATATAATTATGATAATATTTATGTTATGACTTTCCTTTTTTTTAGTGTGTTGTGACTTTTTACTTTGTAAATATGAACTACATTCGTTATATTATGTTTTTATTTCCGTTTGAAGATATACAACAAAACGGGTTACTATTAAACGTTATAAGTCGATTCACTCGCTAGACAAACCCACGGGTACCAAGTAATGAGGGTGGGCTCTATGAATTGTAAGTGAGTATACGTAAACTTCCGACATAATATGCAAAAAGCTTGATACTATAGGTCGCTCAAGTTGGCATTGAACACATATTTAATATACACTGCATTATTTATGCGTCTGTCGCTCATAGCCAGCTAGTTTGAAGGAACAATGCAAGCTTAAAACCTTAATAATTAGAGACACCTTCCTAACGCTATGAATGTTGAATTGTTGATACACCAATAATGGAAGGGCAAAGTTCTTTTTTTAGATGACACTAGTGTCCGAGCCCGAGTGTGTTGCTATGAATTCTATAATTATGAACATACGGAGTAATAATTTATTTTTAGTTAAGTATTTGTTTAGAAATTATTAAGGTAAACATTATGTCTTATGTTGTATTCGTTAATTGCTGTAATATTTGATAAAATCAATATAAGAGATTAATGTTTTATGAATGTATGTCTCAGCTATATTCGGTTATTCGTAAATGATGACTAAAGTAAACACGAATCCAAAAATAAAGTTCCAAAAATGAAGTTCTAGGTTGGCTTAATTTTCATATAGTACAAACTACATTTGTGATGTGTTCATTATACTAAAACCGTAATATATTTGTAGAAATTATTATTATTATTATTATTATTATTATTATTATTATTATTATTATTATTCAAATAGTACGTACAAAGAGTCACTTTTGAACTAAGACGAGAGTTATTAAGAAACTTTAGAATGGAATGAGCGTTTTCTTTCACATGTAGGTAAGAAAGCCCTTCTTAAAGTTGTTATCCAGAGCATTCCATTTTACAAGATGAGCGTGCTTAAAATCCCCGCAGACATTATTAATAATACATACTCAACCAATGGAGTCTTTCTAGTGCGGCCGATGGTTGAAAGAAAACGCATTCACTAGAACAACTGGAAATTTCTCTGTCTTTTCAAAAATTTTGGTAGTCTGGGCTTTAAAGACCACAACGTTTTTAACGATGCGCTCCTAACAAAACAGGGTTAGAGATTTCTCAATGAAGAAAACACCATGGGACAAGTAAATACTTACATCAATCTATCTTTATGGAGTCTAGACTTGGTATAAACCCGAGTCTTATTTGACGGAGCCTATGGAGTTCAAAAGGGCTTCTGCTTGAGGGGATTGGGTGGACAACTGAGGATGGAAGGTCGGTTAGTGTGTGGAAGGACGTGTGGATTGTTCACCTGGAGGGGATGTCGTTGAAGTGACCCAGTAATATTACAACAGTTGATAATGAGTTGCTTGTGAAACATTTGCTTAAGGAAGCAGATGGTAGTTGGGATGAGGTTATGATTGAGAGTAGACCTGTTTATATCCGGGTTCGGGCCGGGCTTTTTGGATATTTCGAACCGTTTAGCCGGACCCCGGCCGGGTTAAGCCCGGCTGGCAGGCCTGAAATACCTGTCGTACCCGGTCCGGCCGGGCTGCCGGACGGGCCTCCGGGTACCCGTTTTATTTTTTCTTTTTTAAAATTTATTTTAAAAACTATTTTAAATATAAAATTTATTTAAAAATAAAATATATTTAAGATATTATATGTAATATACATTAAATTTATGATAATTATGCTATATATTTTATAATTATACTTAATATTTTAAATATATTCAATATAATATATATTTTTATTTTTTTATACGGGCCAATGGGCCGGGCTTTTCATCCCAGTCGGGACTATAGTGGTGTTCGTACCCGTCCCGCGCGGGCTTGTCGGGCCGGGCTTTTCGGCCCGGTCGGGCTTCCCTCTATGTTCATACACGCCCTTTTTTCCGGCCAGGCGGGCTGTCCGGATATGATCAGGTCTAATCGAGAGTATGTTCAGTCTAGAGGATAAGGACTTGATTTTGTGAAACAAACTTCTCTCTTTTTTCTTATTAGCCGAAAATGTTGGTGTTCTTGGAGAAGTTATTGGAGAAATAGAAGTTTTGATCCATTTGCAACCTTGTTATTGTCATCACTTTTGTTTAGTAACTCCGATTCACTCGATTCTTTCTCTCATATTCCTCATTTCTTATCTACTTTCATTCCATGGCATTGTTTTCTGGATTTATGATACTTGGTTCTATGATCATGTGCGAGTAGTTCCCATATTATTGTTTGGGGTGAAAACTAAACATCCAAGCTATGCCATCTTGAATTGATGTTATCCCATATATATAGTCTGCCATATGAGAACATAAAAGCATGCTTGAAACTAAACAATGTGCATAAAAGGGGGGGGGGGGAAATCTAGACATAAATATAGCATTTGACATTCATATTAGAAAAAGCATGGGTTAAACATTCAAAACGGATAAGTCTCTTCTATATGAGACCGATAAGTAATTTCATTGATAGTGATGATTGTTTTAGATTCTATCATGCTAGAGTATCTGTAGCTAGGGCCAAAAGGATCAGATGACTTCCAATACTTACTTTGTGTTAATCCATGTTAAACTAAGTTAATTCATGCTTGCAAATAGCAAACACCTTGTGATACTTGTATGTCTTAATTTTATACACTTGAATTTGTTTAATTGGCTTCTTAAAACATGATGAAGATAATATGATCCCCTTGAGAGATGAGCTTGACTTGCTTGTCATATATTTACACTTGTGGTTTTATATGATATATTTTGAGTGTTTTGCATGCTTTGCGACATTTCATTGCATTTCTTGCATCATTCGTCATTCCCCTTAGTACGTACGGAGACACTATGCTAGAAGACATTAGGGTTTTAAGCTCCACGTTTGATCGAGTTCAGTTGAGCTACATTTCACGTTCAAAAATTAGGGTAGCAGATGCTATGGCCAAAGTCAGAACCTTTGAATGGTGTTGAACTGTCCTTTGTCGAGTCATTCCCCACTATTGTAACTGACATTGCAACCTTTGAATATGCTTAATACACATTTCCCTTTAAAAAAACAAAGAAGAAATTCAAAAGAAACTATTTTAAAGAGGAAGAAAAAAATGTAAAGTTGCGGGCCAGGGAAGGAGATGTGGGCCAGGGAAGGAGTTGGACTGGCTCTCCAGGCCCAATAGAGAACTGCAAGGAGGACGAGTGGGCTTGAAAGAAGAGGTGGGCCATGGAAGGAGAAAACGACAGGCCCACTAGCTATCTAACTATATATATATATATAGTTTAGGGAATAAGGATTTATAATAGCCGTTGAATTAATACAAATGAACGTTTAAGATTTAACATTGTTTATGATAATAATTAATGAGAATATTATATTGCCTCTAATAGAATTATAATAAAACATTTTAACGACCAAATTTTCTCCATAAAATATAATAACGACCCAATATGAAAATAAATTATTTAGAATTGTTCGTTAAATTTGGTCGTTAAAATTTGTAATATGGAAAGAATGCTGGTTAAATTTGTTCGTTAAAATATTTTATAAGAAATTTGATCGTTAAATTATTTTCATATTGGGTCGTTATTATATTTTATAGAGAAAATTTGGTCGTTAAAATGTTTTTTATATAATTAATATAGTTATCGTTAAAATTTTGTGGGTCGTTAAATCTTGGACGTTAAATATTTTGTGGGTCGTTATAATTTTATAAAGAAAATTTGGTCGTTAAAATGTTTTTTTTAATCATAATTTAACTACCAAAATAAATTTTAACGACTAATCCTAACAAATTTAACGATCAAACTTCTTATAAAATTTATTAACGATCAAATTTCTCTATAAAATATATTAACGACCAAATATATTAACGATCAAATTTCTTATAAAATATATTAACGATCAAATTTCTCTATAAAATTTATTAACGACCAAATATATTAACGATCAATTTCTTCAACGTTTATTTTTGGGATAACCCAAAAAGAAGAAATTTATTTTTTGCTAATTTGTATCTTATTTAATGATTGAATAATGAAAAGTGAACAATCATATGATTCTCACCTTGGGAAGCTTATTATGCACTTTCCATCATGAACGTACAAATTTTAATCCAACGGATCTTAGAAGTTCTTATTCCCTACTCTAAGTCTCTAAGGGTTGTTCCTACTGGATCCTAACCCTATATATATCGGTATCTTCTTATTATATGATACGAAATATATTTTAGTCTTTATATGTAAAAACTCGATCTATATATATGGACGATTACGTACTTACAAGAATTCAATTTAATTTCATTTTGCATCATTTTAGTTACATGATAATAATTTAATTTTTGGTCATCCTTTCAATCTCTTGCATAGTTATATATATATATATATATATATATATTCTTTATATTTTTCATGCTTGATTTTATTGTATTGATATTCTTTCGGCACCGACAACTTTGTATGTATGTCGTGACCGATGTTGAGTTTCATCACATGGATATATGATTATTGTAGTTTGAGGAATGTAGGTTATTCTGACGGAAAAAATTCATTGATTTTAATTGGTAAGAATTTATTTTTGTAGAATAGCCGAGGGAGAAAAGAGTGCGCTACTTGCTCCATCAGAAACCATCTATCCTTCAAATATTGTGATTGATGTTGTGATTATATATACATTGAATGACAAAATATATATACATATGTAAGTTGAACCTTAAAGATCTCTGTAACAATTATAATAGACAAATAAATATTTAGTAGCAATTCAACTAAAAAATTCATTCTATATTTTGTCTATTTCATCCATGATCCATCATGTTAATGAAATTGATTCATTACATTCATATATTACATATTCCAAGTCTATAAAATATTTTTAGTTTAAAGTTCAATACATTGGGTTATATTATAAACTTGGATATGTACAAATCACTTGTACTCTAATATATTTCTTTTAAAATAGTTTAAATTGTTTAGTGATCATATATATGTTATATCTCACATGATTTATATTATAATTCGTCCAAACATTATGATCATATATAAGTTCTAACCAACTATGTATATGCCTATAACGATCATATATAAGTTACTCTATAGTCATTACAAGTTTATACATCTTCCGTACAATCTATACGACTAACTTTATAATATGTTTTGAAAGGGTTAAATGGACAAATTAAAAAAAATTGTCAATGCAAGTCTCATTATATATATTCATTCATGTATCATATAAAAATCTTAATTTGTGACAATAATACCAAAATAAGTAATATTATAATCAATGTTATCATAATGTTTAATATTATCTGTGCTATTTTATTTATTTTAGTTCATATTATTAATCTATATCTTTAGTCATTTCTTTTATTTGTTTTGACTTGGTACAAATTTTTTATTTTTAGATGTAATTGGTTTTAACATTTTAAAAATTCAATGCATTGATCATCATAAAATACTTTTTTTTAATGTAATTGTGCTATACTTTTTTCAGTTGATTTTTTTACAAATCTCGTGCAAGATACGAGTACGTACTACGCCAGTAGTTCTCTATAATCCAAAGAGATTACATAAAAGGAAAACTAAATCAAACAAGATAGTATAAAATCTATAGTTGATTAGTGCATGAGATGATTATTACTGTTTCTTTTATTTGAAGACATTTTTATTGCTTCAAATCATAGTGATGATTATTAATACATAAGCTAATTAAGTAGCTAGGATTCTAGCACATAAGTTCATAATATGACTCGTACAATTTAAAACTAATAGAATTTTTCAAGTAACAAGGTCAATTCCTTGAGTGAGGAGCTGATCAGCAAGAAGCTGATTAGCAGCTTCAGAGGGATGAACACTATCCCAAAACACATACTGGCTTGCATTCTTGCACGTCCCGATAGACTTCGAGTTGCATAAGAACATTGTCGTCTCTACCGTCCCTGTTCCGCAACATCCCCTTCTGGCTTCCGCAAAACCTACACGTACGTCAATTTAATCGAGTACGTTAAATTGAATTAGAGTTGTCAAAATATAATCGGTTCTTAAGAAAATAAGGATGTGACTTAACTATCACTTATAGTATCAAATGGAATGTTAGGCGTACACAACCTGCGTAATTTTGAAATTTATTTAGGGTTCGGGATTACGATATGACCTTATTGCATGAATTACATGACATAAGTATAGTTGGTTCAGCTACTCATGCATGAGTTCCATAAATATTGTCGGGGTTAACCATAATTACGCTTATAATTACGCTTATGACACACGTAATTGGAGTATGAACTGCTTGTGTAATAATAACTTCAATTACCCACACCACAAGCGTAATTATTTCTTCCGAAATAAAAGCGGAATTACGTAGCTAGGTTGTCTGCGTAATACGTTTGACGATTAAGGGAAAAAAATATATGGGTACGCCTAGGAGACACCGACACCAAATTGAAAGCAATCAAAACTGATTATTTAGAGGAAAAAAAGTTAGTAATTTCAACTTATTGTATTGAACCATTATAGTAGAATGGTACTTGTGAGTTAAGTGATAGGCAAATTAAGTCAATTTAAATGCCTAGGAAAAACTTGGTTGACGTACCATATTTTGAAGGGGAATGGACAAGATCAAACAAGGGCTTGTAAATGTCAAAGACAACAAGCTTAAGCCCATGAAGCTCCTTCTTCAACCGAGTTGCAGCTAAGTTCATCTTCTTGTTAAACACTTGGGTATCATTGTTGATCCTCGTGACGCATCCTGGCTTGTTAAACCCGAAAAGAGTGACCGTTGCAGGTAGACAGCCGGCTGGTGGAAGTGAAGTCACCCCAATTCTTCTAGCTCCTAACTTGTACAAATCCTACACACATGTACGTTTTTCATTAATAACCAAACATGAAACACACACACACGTATATATCTTAGTAGAAATTTGTACCTTGACGAAGCTAGAGAAGATTCCGACGAGTTGAGAACCATACTCATCAGGAGTGAAAACTTTGTTTAGGAGAGGATTGACATAGTAATTTTGTACAAAGTCACTACTACCGGCACCAATGAGGTAGAGTGCGTCATTTAGGATGGATTTTGCCTTCACTTTACCGGTCACTTTAGCTAGCTTGCCTTGGTACTCTTTGAAGTACCCTAGTTGTTGTGAAAGTGGAATTGCATGCTACAATGATAAAGGATTAATGTATTGAGAATGATAATGCCAAAATGTGTTAACTTAGACATGTATATTTGTTTTTGCTTGTTATTACAGTGAGGATTGCAGTTTGATCGTCATAGCCTGATCCAGCAGAAGCAAAGTTGGCACCAATGAGAAGATTTTTGCCTGATGCTTGAGGGCTAAGATAGGCTGGTGGGTAAGTTGTAAATCCCAAAGTGTCGGCTGCAAAACACGAAATTTCGACTAATTGTTAGTAAAACATCAATGTTTCTTGGTAAATTTTGTTCACCATTGTTTTTTGTAAGACTGTTATATGAGCCGAACTATTCAAGATTGTTCACTTAATTACATGCGAATATGAGCACATTTTATAACTAGATTAAAATTTAGGCTCAACTTGGCTCTAAACCATTTGAACATGAATATACTAAAACTCGACTCGTTCGAATTGAATAACAATTCTGACGATGATCAAATGAGTTAATCTTCACTAAAGTTGTTACATGAGCCAAGCTACTTGCGCTCGGTTTGAAAAAAGTTTTGTTCATGCGTTCACTTGACTAAACAAGGCGAACATGAACACTTTAAAAACTCCACTAAATTTTAGGTTTGACTAGAACAATACTTATTTCTAAATGAGTTGAACATGAACATAACAAAGTAGTTCGACTCAAATTTTCAGAACCCTAGAAAATTATCAAAGAACTTACCTGTGATATCAGTGGCAAGCTTGCCATTGCAGAACCTCCCAGTAGCCTTATGATTGACAAAATCCCTTCCATATGGAGGGTAGTTGGCCTTGAAAAGGGTAGGGAGATAGTCATTGTTCCCTACATCAACAGAAGAGTCTCCAAATGAGATAATAGCAGGCACAAGTGGTTGCCCATTATTGCCCACAACTAAAATCCCTAAAACTACACAAATCACAATTTTGAACCCTTCTGATTTCATCCCTATCTTTGCAACAAGTTTAAGGTTGTTCAGTTCCGGTGACCACCATATATGTTATATATAGGCTGGTAAATTTGGCAAGGGTAGATAGACAGTAGAAGCGGAAAAAGAGCATTGAATGTAAACATATGATGAAGTAGTTTGTGCTGGATCATTCAAGTCTATGTGTGACTTTTTGGTTGGACTTAATTGCTTTCATGAGCTTAGATTGAGGACTTCACAATACAGCAAGTAATTGTAGATTTGTAGGTGGCAAGTAGGACAGCGCGCACGAACAAAATCAATGGGGGCGGATGGTGCGTGATCAATCAATGTGCTTGCAACAATGGCTGCAAGGATGGCATCTGGCTTTCTGAATTGATTTTCCAGACAACTCGGGAACTTGAAAAAGAACTTTGCATATATCCAATTCGGTTAAATTTCACATTTCAGTGTAGGCTTTGCACAGCAGATCGAATCCTAATATATATGTTTGCGGTCGTAATCGGCCACGTATATCCATGGCAGAAGAATTGAAAGTCAAAATTATTGATTCCGACTACGCATCAATGCAATCGCGTATAATATATCATATGTTTTGAAGCAACGTAATGATTCAATTCTCGATCTTTCTTCTCAAAGTGTCGGTGTCACGTGGTTTCCCCAATAATTGAGAAGTAATTTTCAGGAACAATTGGATCGTTTTGCTGTTGAATTTGGTCTGAAAATGGAGAAAGCAATCAACAGGCAAAACGTTCTTCTTCACCATCTCAATCCTTCTTCCTCTTTCAATCAAGACTATCAGCCCTCTTCTTCTGTGAGTTCTCCTTCTTCGCTGACATGAATCGGACTCCAAATACTTTAATGTACCTCAGAATTTCTGTTGCCTCTTTAAACTCATTCGCAGGCCTCAATTTCGTTGGCCGGAGCTGCATCTGCATACCAAAACGACGACGATGTGGTTATCGTTGCGTAAGTCTTGTTTTGCTTTATACCCATAGTTCTTTCCTCTGAGGAGTGGATTGTGACAAAGTGCAATTCTGTATTGCATAATTTAGGGCTTTTCGAACAGCTATTTGCAAGGCAAAACGTGGTGGATTTAAGGATACATATCCCGATGACCTTCTCGCATCAGTTTTGAAGGCATTCGATCCTTGCACCATTACCAAACTTCTGATTTCAAAATTTTGCTTAGCATAGTTTACTGTGATTCAATTGTAAAGAAAAAATTCCTTGGTTTAAATATTTGTTAGGCACTGATAGAGAAGACAAATCTTAATCCAAGTGAAGTTGGGGATATTATTGTGGGAACTCTTATAGCACAAGGTTCTCAGAGGGCAACTGAATGTAGAATGGCTGCATTTTATGCTGGTTTTCCTGGTCATTTCCTTTACATTCATCCTACTTTTGGGTTTTTTCTGATAATTTAATTTACTTTCTTCTTAATTTCATGAATGTGAAATGTTACAGAAACTGTGCCTGTTAAAACTTTGAATAGGCAAGGCGCATCGGGTCTTGAAGCTGTTGTAGATGTAGCTGCAGCTATCAAAGCTGGATTTTATGATATCGGTATGAATCCATGGCTTCTCTAAGGAAAAATTTTTATGTTATCAATATTTCAATTTCCGTGTAGGTATTGGTGCTGGTGTGGAATCCATGTCTACAAACCCAATGCCAACATCATGGGAAGGATCTCTGAACCCCAAGGTGATATCGTCTCATCATCCCCTTCTTCAATTCACTCAGAAAGTTGAATTTTGAATTCAACTTTGTTTTTGTGTGATAGGTTCAAGATTTCAAGAAAGCTCTAGATTGCCTTATTCCAATGGGTATCACTTCAGAAAATATTGCTGCGCGTTTTGGCATTACAAGAGCAGAGCAAGATCTGGCTGCTGTATGTTAACTCAGAGTGCAACTGTGCAACTATATACACACTCTTCATTTTTAGTATTTCATATGACTGTATTTTTTATTCTTTTAGGTTGAGTCACATAGACGAGCTTCAGCAGCAACTGCCTCTGGCAAATTCAGACATGAAATCATTCCTGTACAGACCAAAGTAAAGATCTATAATTTGCAATTTCACTATCAAGTTTGGTTAAATTATTGGCTGTGGCTGATTCATGTTTTTCATGATTGCTCTTCCTTTGTTATCAAGGTTGTTGATTCAAAAAGTGGGAAAGAGAAGTCTGTTACAATTATCTTAGATGAAGGTATACGCCCTAATATTACAGTAACAGAATTGGGGAAATTGAAGCCCGCATTCAAGAAGGATGGAGCAACAACTGCTGGTATCATGTTTAAGTATCTACTGACCACAATAATCTGACATATAACAGCTGATTTTTAACTATCATTTGATATTTTATCTAACAGGAAACTCTAGTCAAGTGAGTGATGGTGCTGCAGCTGTTCTTCTGATGAAGAGAAGTGTTGCAATGCGTAAAGGATTGCCGGTATTTGGTGTTTTTAGGTACAATATACAAATGTAACATCAAGAACCAATCGTTTTACTCATATTTTGTTTTCATGTGGCACATCAGTAAAATAAAATAAATTTTTTATTATTATTAATACGCAGGAGTTTTGCTGTTGTTGGTGTGGATCCATCCATAATGGGTATCGGTCCATCAGTTGTGATTCCAGCTGCTGTCAAGGCTGCTGGTTTACAGTTAGAAGATATTAGTCTCTTTGAAATAACTGAGGTGATGTATCTGTTAAAATGTGTTTAAATGCACAGTAAACAGTTAATTAGTGAATTTTATGTTTATGCAGGCATTTGCATCACAGTTCGTCTACTGTCAAAAGAAGCTAGGTCTCGACCCAAAGAAAGTCAATGTAAATGGAGGTGCAATGGCTCTTGGACATCCTTTGGGTGCTACAGGTAACACCAATAGCAAAATGATTCTTGTAATTTTTTTTAGAGCCAGTTTATTTGTATATTAGGTGAACATTGTTCTATTTGGTACAGGTGCTCGAAGTCTTGCTACACTCTTACATGAGATGAAGCGTCGTGGTGGTGAATGTCGTTTTGGAGTTGTGTCAATGTGCTTAGGTATTTTTTATTTATTTTGCATTATTGTAGGCCTGATATAACTACTTAATTGTTGTTGTGTTTTTGTATATTAATTTATTTTATGGCAAAATCGATCCAGGGAGTGGCATGGGTGCTGCAGCTGTTTTTGAGAGAGGAGATGATGTGGGAGAATCTAACATATAGTATCTTGTAAGCATCCATTTTGTCTATACCAACAAGATTCTGTCACAGTGTCACATATGAACTGAGATCCAAACTTATTGCTCACTCTCCTACATTACAACGGTGGGGTAATATGACTGTGAAATATGTAAATATGACTGAAATTTCATTCACAACTCAACTTATTGCATTCAACATCTATATATCTAGATGTTGTATGTTGCTTAGACGAGCACTTATTACATTTGTAATTAGCATAATATTATGGCTTATAGGGTTCGATCAATTCAAGGATTGTTGGTTGAAGCACAACACTTGCAGCAGGAACCAATAGGTGGAGGACTGCAACATTGGTCACAAGCAGGACAACTGATCTTGATGCTTTGACTTCCTCCGTACCCTGAAATATTTTCTCATCAAATTTGTTAATTTCGGATTAACCGCTAACCAACCATCATTAAACAACATAAATAACTAAAGTATTTTCTACCAAGATTGTGATGAATTAATAATATTTTTTACCAGTCTATTTTTAATTATTTGTGTTTACGGACTAAGATTATGTTATACAAACTATATCACGAATACAGAAAATAAATAAACTTTTTTTCGTGAAACACAATGATCATGCATTCATGCTATCATTGTTCTAACAGTGTTAACATAAATTAAAATGGATTTTTGTGTAATAACAGTATTAACATAAATTAAAGTCTATAAATGTCAGATTTATGTAAATAATTGGGGTTCTTGTCATTAGAAGACGCAGAGGCAGATAATAAGTATAACAAACCCAACACTATTTTTTTTTTTTTTATATTTTAGATTTTAAATAAGTATTGTTTAGGGGGCTGTTCGGACCGCAAGTTTTTCCGTGTAAAAACACGTTTTTATAGTTTAAGTTTTTTGGATAGCTTTTTGAGTAGTTTAACGGGAGGCTTGTATATTTTAAAAATCTAATTGACGTTGGTGAAAGAAGATTTTTAGTAGATGTATATTATTTTATTTATTGATCATTATAACTATTTTAATTAAGTTACTTATTAATTATCTCCTAAAAAATGTTTAATTTTTTGCATAATCTAATTTAATTTGTTTAAAAAATAAATTTATTTTAACTTAATTTAGTCAAAGTAATTTATACTTACCCTTAATTTTATATCTCAATATTATGAAAAATGAGAATTCATGAATAGAGAGTAAAAGATTGGTGATGAAAATTAATTAAACCAAAAAAAAACCTTGTGGACACCATAGAAATTTTAAAAAATATTAATTTTTAAAATAATATTATAATTTTTCATGAACACCTTAAGGAATTTTCCTTAAAACTAATAAAAACGAGTTAAAGTAAGAACTTGGTGCTCGTCCTCTATGAAAAGGCCACTAATGGTTAATCTTTCTCTAGTCGAAAAGGTTTGCCACAATCATGGAACCAATAACCCAACGGTAGATCAAAAGGAAAAACATTGATTTCGCTGGGGTAGAATTTTAAGGGTAATATTTGTTTCTTGGTTCGAATATAGAATCCATGCAAAAGTAAAAGGTTTATTCAAAACCATTTTATCCTAATGCATAATTTAGGGCTTGGGATGTAAACAAGTAGGTACGTACCAACAGAAAGAGGAACTCTAGCTGCGTCGCTTGGGATGACGGTGCCGGAGAAGATCGTAAGGCTCATCACAAGAGCAATGAGAAAGATCGATAGTAGAGAGAAGTTCATCATTTTTGTTATTATTTGAAAAGTTCAATATGTATATGTATGAGTGTGTTGTACAAGATTGAGGGTTTATATTAGGGGTGGGCACAAATCCCGCCAATCCCGATCCAGTCCCGATCCCGGCGGGATTTCATTCAAAAATATAAATCCCGTCCCGGACCCGTCCCGCCAAAAACTATGCGAGACGAGATATGGGCCTTAACTTCTCCATCCCGCTAGGTCCGTCCTGTCCCGTAAATACTAAAGTTTTTAATTTAAAATTATAAATATAAGTAGAATCATTAAGCATTAGCAAAATACTTATATAGTTCTTACATAGTTACGTTCTTATATTTTTTTTAAAAAAACAATGTCGGTCAAACCGTTAAAATTGATAAATGTATCAACTTCATTTAGATATGTTTTATTATATATATTTGAAAACTTTAGTTTAACTCTAATATGTTATCATGAATATTTGAAAACTTTAATGTTTTTGCATTTTAAGTACGATATATACGAATATTTTGTGGATAAAGCATAAATTTTAAAAACTTTAGTAAACTAATGTGTAAACGGGATTGAACCCATCCCGTCCCGTCCCGTCCCGGTCCCATCCGGGATAGGACCCGGTGGAATTTAATCTAAAATACCCAAGGTCCGTCCCGATCCCGTCCCATTTAAAATAACCGGGACGAGACTGGGATGACCTCAATCCCGTCTCATCCCGTCTCATGCCCACCCCTAGTTTATATAGACATACTAAGGGAAGATTTGTATGGAGTGATGCGTTTTGAACGTGGAAAATTCATCTTCAATATGCATGCATGTTCTTAGTTCGAAAGTTAAGGATTTGAAATAGTTACTCGAAAGTTGATCTTAAATGAACGAATTCGTCGAACTTTTGTTTAAATTAAAAAATATGTTTGGACTTCGAGTTTACTTTGATTCATTTCTCGACATCACCCTGAGCCTGTTTGGTTGGAGTCTTGGAGATTTGGATGGCAACGAAATGAAAATATTTAAGAAAAAGGAAATTGAAATGATTAGGTTAATTTAACGCGTTAAAAAACGAAATAGAATTAATTAGGAAATGAAATGGAAAATTATTAGGTTAATTATGTCGACACAACTCTAAGTGTCCATTTTGATTGATACGAAACATTTCATTTTTTGAAATGATTTTCAACGATTATAAACGGGTCCTAAATAGTTATTTCAACTTTAAACTTATTGACAACATTTGCCGTTTGTAATCACTAAGATTAAAATGAATTTTTAGATGTATTTTAAAATATAAAAGTAACGTAGCTATTTTTATAATGATTTTCACTTCATGTTTTTTTTTTTTTCTTTAACCATCTAATTTCGTTTTTAATTTACCCCAATAATCAAATTGGACGTTTGAGATTTGCACAGTACGATATTTGAAAGCAAGAAAGTTTTAATATATAACAAAAGCTGACTTTAGAAGCATTTTCAGTAAACGTCTAAATCGTAGAGTTGGTACTATCATATGTACTTTACGTGGGTAGGTTTTGATATTTGCTTTGGATCTGTTTTACTTTATTATAGATTTAATCTACTCAGTTGTGTTTGATGACAGTAGGGGTCTGTTTGGCTCGTCAGAACTGAAGCTGATTGAAAATGAAGCTGATTGTAGTTAAAGCTGAAGATGAAGATAAAGCTGATTGAAGTAGCTGATGTATTTTTGTAAGCTTGTTGAGTGTTTGAGAATTTCATGCTGATCGTAACTGATGAAAATGTAAATTGACAAAAACACCCTTCATTATAATTTTTTTTTTGGTCACTTTATATAATAGTTGTTTGTTATATAGTAAAAAGATTAGTACTACTAATATATTAAGTGTTATACAACATTTTGTTATAGTTGTTTTTCATAAAATCATTACTCCAAAGTTAGAGATTATTAAAAATTGTATTTAATTATTTAATTGCTATGATTACAAACAAAATTTTATATTAGAGTACTAGACTAATATTAACGTAACTATTGAAGTTAGTTTGATATAATTTATTCTCTTATAGAAATTAGATATAATTATTTGAACAGTAATAAATAAATAAAATTTATTTAGTTTTAATATAATTTATGCCTAGTTTATATTATTTTTAGTCTAATAATAGAATTTGTTTTAATTATAAATATATTATTAATTAATAAATAATATTGTTATATTTTGAAGGTATTACGTCAACGTAAACTTTATCTTCTAAAGTTTAAAATTCATGTGAACATATTTTGTGGAGCCCCAACGTTGGTTTATACTCTTTACTTTTTTCGACCAAATAAAGAATATTAATTAATAAATGATATTGTTATATTTTGGAGGTATACTTCTTTAGTCTAATGTATGCCTGATTGTGTAGTGGCGTATCATATCAGTATATAAAACAAAAAATCATTTTGGATTATACTAGTAGTACTCAAATTCGTGTCATGTACGAATCAATGATTTTAAATTAATATATTATTTTAATTCCTAGCTTAATTCTCGTTCCAACCGGGTTGGCCTAATATAAACAATTTATTTATTTTATAATTTTATAATTAAAGTTTGCGTATGGAAATTTTTATTAACGAAAATTTAAATAAGAATTAAATCTAAAAGTATGTATAAATGATTTGATATTGTTAAAAAAATATATAAATTGTATGAATAAATAGTTTAATAAGTTTATTTATTTTAAATAAGGATGAAATCTTTTTAAAACTATCTCTCTTTTATTTTTAAAAATTATCTCTAAAAGTATGTGTTGTAAGGGTATTGATGTCCCAAAAAGTGTTTCAGCTACCATAAGCTTTCATACCGTTGCTTTGAGGAGCTTATGGAATTGGGCAAATTTCAGCTACCATCAGCTAGCTTCATCTCCCTTCATCTCCCTTCAGCTACCTCTGCCAAACACCAACCTTAGAGAAACAGTGCCAAATTTCAGCTACTTTAAGCTCCTTCAGTTACTTTAAGCTCCCATAAGTTGGTTCCCAAACGAGCACTAGATAGAACGTGTTTGATAGGGTTTTGTCTATTTAATTAAAAGGGTGGAATAGAAATCTTATTGATTCGGTATTATTTTATTTTCGAAAAATTATTTGTCTCAAATTATTCAATTTTATATATCTCAACCATTATGAACAACTTCAAAAATAACAAATTGGAGTACCAAACCCATTATATAACGAAACCTTCACAACAGTAACTCTCGTCGACACGGAAATTTCATGTTTCATTCTTTCAGAGATGACGACAGTAAGACCAAGTAGCCTAATAGACTGAAGAGTCTGAAGTATGACTGTTGGGATCGGCAATTTGGGTCTTATAAATTATAATCAGACAACTACTTTGTTATCACTATAGATTGTTGAGAGTTCTACATTGTTGATGTCTGATAGATTTATGGTGAAGAGAATCACAAAATTGTGAATATAGAATCGCAAATGTATTAACATTATTATGACCCTATATATAAGATTATAAGATAATCAAAGCATGTTAATAAAGATAACAAGAATAAAATAAAATATAAACTAACATACATAGATACTATCCTTAATATATATATATATATGATCTCACGTATCTTTCAATACACCCCGCAGTAAAAAACGTGTATATGCAAATGAACGCTGAAGACTAGATCATTTCATTGACAATGAGCAAAGAATACATTTCGATCAACAATGAGCGGTGACTCGAACACCACTTTTAAATCTATAGGATCACTAGTAGATCGGTGACAACCTTAGATCGATAACACCACTAGTACATCGGTGACAAATGTAGATTTAGATGCCGGTAATTTGGCAGAAATAGATCATTGGTAGGTTGAGGTTCTGAATCGAACATGATTTGATACCATGATAGACTTACGGGGGATCGAGATGTAACACCCCAAATCCGTAGGACTCGAGGTGCTACTGGGTTAGGATCTCACAATGGATCCTGACCCTAGCTTGACAACAATTTCACTGATCTTACAACAAGACACAGATAGATTAAAACAAAATATGAAACTGATATATATAAATATCAAAAGCTTTATACAAGTACTGCTGAGTACAACAAAACATAACCATAAACGTCAAAAGATCCCATCCCACGAGGACGACCCAGTATACGGAGCCCTCAACAGATCACCCCTCCGGATCACTCTGCAGTTCTCCTAACCTGCAAAGGATCTACAACACGGTATAAAACCGTTAGCTAACCATACACATATATAAGAGATGCAGAGCACAAACACACATCAAAGAATACTAAACACGTCAACATGATATCACACATTTACCCGGTTCATTATCTTTATAAAGTTCATCAATCAACTCGTATATATATCCATATAAACATATGTGACACGAGGAATATATAATCCTCGCCTCTGGGTCCAATAGCCAGTTGGAATGGTGCCTGGAACACCTCCCCGTGTACCCTAAGGGAATGGGGAGTGCCCGAACCGTTTACCAGGTCTGGCCTGCCTACAAAGAACCTCCCAGACTCCCGGCGGGATGAAAGGGCAAGTTATCACGGCCCTACAATGGGCAAACAATATACCATAGATCGGTAATAAGCCATAACACATGCTATCAAGCATATACCACACACACCACTCATGCACACATCCAATATAGAGATGTCAACTAAGTAAGTCCCACGGACTTACCTCAACCTCAAAGTCGTCTCAACTCGATCAACCCTCAAACACGATCCACTCCACTCTGGAGGATAACACTGCCTAGCAACAAGGCATAACAAAACATACTCATCAACCATCTATCCTCAACACATACCTAGCATGCTACTACCGCTCATACTAAGAAAGGAAAGGATCTACCTAACTCTAGGTAGACCCGGGACAAGACGCACCTGCGTGACACAAGAGACGTAGGGGCGGAGCAAGCAACCCGCAGGTGCGGCGGAACTCAGCCGCGGGCGCGGTGAAAAAGGACGCAGACAACGCAGGCAAGGCGCGGGCGCTGGCGCAGCGCTGCGGCACGGCTTCCGCAGGGGCAGCGGCTTCCAGGCGCGGAGGCGGCGTCTGTGCAGAACGTGAACCCGCGATTCCTCTTCGGCACTTCTCGTGATCAAATCACGTCTTTATCATTCCAGATTCACACACATACATATAAATACACATTACAACATTAAACTATATCCAATAATCTAATCCTAAGCTAAGGAAGGAAGAACAAGGAAGAAGAAAGAAAGAAGAAGCAAAGGGATACATACCACAGTTGTGACCTAAGCACGAAACTGATCCAAGGCAGTATCTCCACTAGCTCTCAAGCTCAACAACAACATCATACCACATCAACAACATCAACCACACACAAGCCCACACCAAAACACTTCCAAACTCAAGAGAGATCAAGAACAAGATCAAGAAGGATGAAGGAGAAGCAAGGAGGACGTGAAGGGCCGGATTGGAAAGTGAAGGAGGAAACCCTTGCTCAGCAAGGAAAAGAAAGAAGTAAGGCAAAGGGTAAAGCACGGGTCAAAGGAGTCAACAAAACCGGCTGCAGCCGTCGGAAACCGCAGGGGCGGTTCCCTGAGCCGTAGGGGCGGGTCTCTATACTAGCCGCAGGGGTGGCTCCACTCACACGCAGTGGCGGCTAAGGCCAAAAGTGGCTCCAAAGGCTAAGGCTCTTACACCTCACCCCCCTAAAAAAATGTTTCGTCCCGAAACTTGTAACATCCTCAAACCTCTCGGACTCAAAAGCCGAGGTATAACTATATCTATAACCTCAACATAAACGTGGAGGAAACCATCAACTCCAATAACAAAACACTATCAAGGGTATAGAGGAAAACCATCTCTAGCCAACCATCATCACAAAAGCAGGGAGGAACGAACCATCTCCAGCTATAAACAATCGCACTAGCACAACAAGATCTAATAAGATCACACATCATATCAAGCAAGTACGAAAATAAACACAGCATGGCATATAAGCACATAAACAAACACTCACCAAGATAGTACTAAGATCTACTCGTAGATCCTACAGGTATATCTATCTCGGCATAGAACTCTGAATAGTTCCTCTGGATACTATCCTCAGTCTCCCATGTAGCCTCAGCAGGTCCTCATCTCGACCACTGTATCCTCAGCATAGGTATGTCCTTCGAACGCAGGCGTCTCATACCTCGTTCTAGGACTGCAATCGGATGCTCAACAAAAGTGTGGTCCGGCTCAACCACCAAATCATCATAACTCACGATGTGTCTCGGATCTGGTATATACTCTCTCAGCTGAGACACGTGAAACACAGGGTGAACACCCTCTAATCTCAGAGGCAAGGCTAATCTGTAAGCTGCACTCCCAACCCGATCCAGAATCTCGAACGGTCCGACATATCGGGGGCTCAACTTTCCCTTAATGCCAAAACGCCTAACACCTCGTGTCGGGGACACTCTCAGCCACACATGAGCTCCAACTCTAAACTCTAGAGGTTTACGCCTCCTATCTGCATACGACTTCTGACGGCTCTGGGCAGTCAACATCCGCTCTCGAATCAGTGCTACTCGAGCCATATCATCCTGAATCTGATCAGGTGTCAAACCACTAACACTTCTCTGCTCATCCCAGCATAACGGGGTACGACATCTCTGTCCATACAGTGCATCATATGGGGTCATCCCAATAGATGCATGCCAGCTGTTGTTGTATGAGAACTCAACTAGTGGGAGATGATCCGTCCACACTTGTCCCCAATCCAACACACAAGCTCGCAGCATATCCTCCAAGGTCTGAATGGTCCTCTCTGACTGACCATCTGTTTGAGGATGGAACGCAGTAGTGAAGTACAAACTCGTCCCCAGGGCAGTCTGAATCTGCTGCCAAAACCTCGAGGTAAATCGTCCATCTCTGTTAGAGACGATCGTCCTCGGTACACCATGGAGTCTCACTATCTGCCTAGTGTACTCCTCAGCTAATCTGCTCACCGGCCACGTCTCTCTAATGGGAATGAAACGTGCCGTCTTCGTCAATCAGTCCAGTCACAAAATCCATGGTGACGTCCCCCCACTTCCTCTGTGGAACAGAAAGTGGATGGAGCTCACCCCCAGGTCTGCTATGCTCTATCTTGACCTGTTGGCAGGTCGCACACTGTGCCACAGATCTGGCCACATCGGGCTTCAGCCCTCCCCACCAATATAAATGTCTCAAGTCCTGATACATCTTACTCGTACCTGGATGTACAGAGTAAGGTGTACAGTGAGCCTCTTGTAAAATCCTCTGTCTCAGATCTGTATCAGCAGGTACACAGACGCGACCGCGGCGTCTCAAAATCCCATCTGCCCCTAGCAAGAATTGTGGTGCCTCATCCTGAGACATCCTCTCTCGGATCCTCATCAGTGTCGGGCAGGTCTCCTGCTTCTGTTGGATCTCACCCAACGGATCAGGAAGAACCTCTAAAGTACGCACCTGGGCATCCTCATCAGGAAACTGGATGTGCAACTCTAACCAGATCAGATCCCTCTACAACTGATGTTGAACTGTTAACCTCGCAATCGCCTGCTCTCGAGGTGTCCTCCTACTCAGGGCGTCGGCGACAACATTCGCCTTCCCCGGATACAGAATCTCCAGATCAAAATCCTTGATCAGCTCAAGCCACCTACGCTGGCGGTTATTCAATTCCCGCTGCGTGAAAATGTACTTCAAACTCTGATGGTCTGTGAAGATCTGACATGTAACACCATACAGGTAATGTCTCCAAATCTTCAGTGCATGAACTACCGCTGCCAACTCCAGATCATGAGTCGGGTAGTTCTCCTCATATGTTTTCAGCTGTCTAGACGCATATGCAATCACTCTGCCCCACTGCATCAACACACATCCCAAGCCTAGCTTGGATGCATCACTGTATACCACAAAATCCTCTGTACCCTATGGCTGTGCCAAAACAGGAGCAGAAGTCAGACGTCTCTTCAGCTCCTCAAAACTCTGCATACACTGATCAAACCACACAAATCTAGTAGTCTTCCTCAGCAAACTCGTAAGTGGACGGGCAATCACAGAAAATCCCTCCACAAAGCGTCTGTAATAACCGGCTAGGCCAAGGAAGCTACATACTTCCTTGACGTTCGTCGGTGTAGTCCATGCTGCTATTGCCTCTATCTTCGCCGGATCAACCTTGATCCCCTCGGCGGAAACAATGTGACCCAAGAATTCTACCTCTGGCATCCAGAACTCGCACTTAGAGAACTTAGCATAAAGTTCTCTATCCCGTAAAACCTGCAACACAGTCCTCAGCTGTCCTGCATGCTCCTCTCTGCTACGAGAGTATACCATAATATCGTCTATGAAGACCACCACAAACTGATCCAGGAAATCGATGAAGATGTTGTTCATCAACTCCATAAAAACTGTTGGGGCATTAGTAAGTCCAAATGGCATCACTACAAATTCGTAGTGTCCATATCTGGTCCTGAATGTTGTCCTGTGTACATCCAGCTCTCTCACCCTCAGCTGGTGATACCCGGAATGCAGATCAATCCTGGAGAACACTGTCGCTCCCTGAAGCTGATCTAACAAATCATCAATACGCGGCAATGGATACTTGTTCTTGATGGTCACCTTGTTCAGCTCTTTGTAATCAATACACAGTCTCAACGATCCGTCCTTCTTCCGTACAAAGAGGACAGGTGATCCCCATGGGGATACGCTAGGGCGAATGAAGCCCTTCTCAGCCAACTCCTCGAGTTGCTTCTTCAGCTCCAGCATCTCAACAGGCGTCATCCGGTATGAGGCCTTCGAGATCGGTCTCGTACCAGGCTCTAACTCAATGCCAAAGTCCACACTCCTCTGAGGCGGCAAACTGTACGGCTCAGCAAACACATCAGTAAACTCACATACCACTGGATGTCCTCTAATGTTGGACTTTCCCCCTCCTTCATGGCATAACACCAGAAGGCCTCACATCCCTGTGCAATCAGCCTAGCTGCCCGTATCACACTGATAACCATACCTGATTTTCCAAGGTCCCAACCTCGGAAAACCTCTATCTGTCCTAACTCGGTAGAGAGGGTAACAATCCTCCTACCTACATCTAAAACGGCAGAATGTCTATCCATCCAATCCATAACTAGTATAACTTCCTCATGCTCTAACGGCATGACAAAGAAGTCAACTAGTAACACACGAGTCCCTACAGAAATGGGACAACCATGAATCTCTCGGGTACCTTTGACCCTACCACCATCGGGTAACCCTATAATAAAGGGCATCCCCTCAACCGTATCTAGACTCAGACGCTCTACACAGGCATCAGAAATAAAAGAATGCGTAGCACCAGTATCAAATAAGACTCTAACAGGTAAACCATGAATCAGAATGTTACCTGTAGTAGTCGGTGCAGCTGGCTCTTCTGCACTCCTCAGCTCAAAAACACGACCCTGTGGGCCTCTAGTATCAGTGGTGCTCCCACCACGACCTCTGCCTCTACTCGGCTCAGGAGCAGATCCCTGAGTCGTAGGGCGATCTAGGACTCTCTATTGTCCCTGCATCTGTTGCTGCTGAGGTGGCCTCTGCCCACCCCCTGCGGCACTAGCATGAGAAGAATCCTGCTGTGATGAAGCTCTCCCTCGTCTACAAAAGGTAGCTCTGTGACAGGTCTGCCACAAGTGAAGTAGGTCACCGGCTGCCTCGTACACTTTGATCTCATATGCCCATACTCACTGTAGTTGAAGCACTGTACTCCCTTATCTGCACTTGGTGCGGATGAAGGATGACTCTGGCGACTCTGGCCTCGCCCTGAACCAACAACTCCACCAGTCCCACTGGTCTGCCCAGTCCGTTGTCTCTTCTCAGACCCTCCGGTCTGAGAAGCTCTCCTCGGGCTGGCCCTCTCTCTCTCATAATCAGAAGCCCGGTCCTGATAATTCATCCAAGACTCACAGTGGAAACCCGCCATATAATTACGGATAGTATCCCTCAGTCGTCGGGAAAACAAATACACATGCTGATCTGCAGAAGGTGCAGCTGGACCCAGCAATGCCAGCTCCTCCTGAAATCTCCTGATGGCCTCTGAGACCGGTACATCCTCAAACCCAGCCTCAACAAAGTCTCGCAGTTTCTCCCTCCTCAGCGAGGCAGGGCAGAAACACTCTCGGATCATAGTCCTCATCTGCTCATAACTGGTAACATGTACTCGTACAGACCTCCACCAGTGCTGTGCCAAATCTCTAAACAGAGTCTGCACTAACTCAATATATCTGTCAGCTGGACATCTAATAGACTCCAGAGCTGAGTCTACATGTCCTATCCAAAGCTCAACCTCTAACCCCACCTTCCCAGAGAAAGGGGGTACTCCCATCTGATGAAAAGCCTTCAACCAAGTGTCTGGTCGAGGCCCTCTATGCTCCTCTGTAGCTCGAGCAATCTCAGTGGCAGGTGTCGGTGCAGCTGGAACTTGTGTAACTGCATGGGATCTCTCAGAGGATCCCTCCTGTGCTGACAGATCAGGGGCATGCCTACCTGCTTTGGCAGCCTCCTCAACACGTCTAATGTACTCACGGAAGGCTGGTCCCTCCATGGAGACACGATCCGAGTCGTCTGACTGGACTCGTTGTGGACCTTATCTCCCAGCTATACCGTTCCCAGTCTCAGGGACGACACTCTCAGCAACATCCTCAAGGATCTCCTCTACTGCACGTGGATCAACAGCAGGAATCCTACCCCGTCCTCTACCTAGAGGGGGTCTACCTCTACCTCGTCCAGCTGCAGGTAAGGCTCTAGTCTGAACCATCTGCAGAGGATGTAAACCTAACTTAGAAGGCTATATATATGTCGTATGTATATATCAAAACAATCACAACAGAATATCTATATATATACTGTCAAGATCTTCAGAGGGACGATGGCTCACGTACACGATATCCCAAAACATTTTGTACTCATTTTAGAACCAAAACCTTTTGAAAAGTCAGACCCTTTCGGGTTTTGTTTATTTATCTATTCGACCTTTATCGCAGATTACTAGTGCCATTGTTGTCAACCTGGGCTCTGATACCAACTTTGTAACACCCCAAATCCGTAGGACTCGAGGTGCTACTGGGTTAGGATCTCACAATGGATCCTGACCCTAGCCTGACAACAATTTTATTGATCTTACAACAAGGCACAGATAGATTAAAACAAAATATGAAACTGATATATATAAATATCAAAAGGTTTATACAAGTACTGCTGAGTACAACAAAACATAACCATAAACGTCAAAATATCCCATCCCACGAGGACGACCAGTGTACGGAGCCCTCAACAGATCACCCCTCCGGATCACTCTGCAGTTCTCCTAACCTGCAAAGGATCTACAACACGGTATAAAACCGTTAGCTAACCATACACATATATAAGAGATGCAGAGCACAAACACACATCAAAGAATACTAAACACGTCAACATGACATCACACATTTACCCGGTTCATTATGTTTACAAAGTTCAGCAATCAACTCGTATATATATCCATATAAACATATGTGACACGAGGAATATATAATCCTCGCCTCTGGGTCCAATAGCTAGCTGGAATGGTGCATGAAACACCTCCCCGTGTACCCTAAGGGAATGGGGAGTGCCCGAACCGTTTACCAGGTCTGGCCTGCCTACAAAGAACCTCCCAGACTCCCGGCGGGATGAAAGGGCAAGTTATCACGGCCCTACAATGGGCAAACAATATACCATAGATCGGTAATAAGCCATAACACATGTTATCAAGCATATACCACACAAACCACTCATGCACACATCCAATATAGAGATGGCAACTAAGTAAGTCCCACGGACTTACCTCAACCTCAAAGTCGTCTCAACTCGATCAACCCTCAAACACGATCCACTCCACTCTGGAGGATAACACTGCCTAGCAACAAGGCATAACGAAACATACTCATCAACTATCTATCCTCAACATATACCTAGCATGCTACTACCGCTCATACTAGGAAAGGAAAGGATCTACCTAACTCTAGGTAGACCCGGGACAAGACGCACCTGCGTGACACAAGAGACGTATGGGCGGAGCAAGCAACCCGCAGGCGCGGCGGAACTTAGCCGCGGGCGCGGTGTAAAAGGACGCAGACAACGCAGGCAAGGCGCGGGCGCTGGCGCGGCGCTGCGGCACGGCTTCCGCAGGGGCAACGGCTTCCAGGCGCGGAGGCGGCGTCTGTGCAGAACGTGAACCCGCGATTCCTCTTCGGCTCTTCTCGTGATCAAATCACGTCTTTATCATTCCAGATTCACACACATACATATACATACACATTCCAACATTAAACTATATCCAATAATCTAATCCTAAGCTAAGGAAGGAAGAACAAGGAAGAAGAAAGAAAGAAGAAGCAAGGGATACATACCACAACTGTGGCCTAAGCACGAAACTGATCCAAGGCAGTATCTCCACTAGCTCTCAAGCTCAGCAATAACATCATACCACATCAACAACATCAACCACACACAAGGCCACACCAAAACACTTCCAAACTCAAGAGAGATCAAGAACAAGATCAAGAAGGATGAAGGAGAAGCAAAGAGGACGTGAAAGGCCGGATTGGAAAGTGAAGAAGGAAACCCTTGCTCAGCAAGGAAAAGAAAGAAGTAAGGCAAAGGGTAAAGCACGGGTCAAAGGAGTCAACAAAACCGGCTGCAGCCGTCGGAAACCGCAGGGGAGGTTCCCTGAGCCGCAAGGGCGGGTCTCTGTACTAGCCGCAGGGGCGGCTCTACTCACACGCAGGGGCGGCTAAGGCCAAAAGTGGCTCCAAAGGCTAAGGCTCTTACACGAGAAGAGAACGAAATTGTGGAAATACAAAAGAAAATAATAAAGATAGTGAGCATAAAATAAATATAAACTAACCTAAAGTACATAGGTAACATCCTTATTATTCTAAGGTTGTGTTTACTAACAACAAATCACTAGTGATTTGTTGTGTTTATTCGTGTTTTTAAAATATGGTTGTTTAGGAGAGTAAAAAACACTAGTGATTTGTGTTTATTTTGGCTGTTTTAAAAACCCTGATGAAAGTGAGGTTTTGTGTTTTTCAAACAAAAAGACTACATTGTCCCTAGTATTCAACATATTAACTAACTAAACCGGGTATATATCAACACAATGTTCATCATTCGAACCTCAGGCATCAGTCTTTCTCTCCACATGAACTCCATAACCACAACGATTTCGAAGATCCTCCTGCTCTGGACATAGTTCAGAATCAACAAATCAAACCCTAAGGTAGACGAAAATGTGGAATTCGTATAAGAGTTGAGAAGCTGGTGGAAGATCTCGAAGTGGTTAAAGTTTCTATCAAATAGGGTTTGGAGAATCTGAGAGCTAACCTGGGATCGTCGAGGGTCTGTAGAAGAACTCTTTCGACGTGGCGGGGGTTCAGCCTATGAGAAACGAAGGCGGTGTTGAGAGAGACTTTCCAGGCCTCCTTCCCCCGAACGATGTCGTTTAGGAGGGAAATGAACTTGTCGTCGTCGGAGGTTAAAGTGAGGGCAGTGTGCTGACGGAAGTGTTTGCGTATATCGGAGCCGGAGAGAAGCCGCCGATGGCGAATGAGCTTCATCCGGGACTTGGTTTAGCTAGAGAGAAGCCGTCGTCGGAGGTTAAAGTGAGGGCAGTGTACTGATGAAAGTGAGGGTCTAGGATAACAAGGATTGGTGTTGTTTGGATTTTTGGTATATTAGATGCATATGGCTGCGGATTTTTGGTCTATTAGATGCACATGGCTGTGGAATTTTGGTCTATTAGATGCATATTGCTGCGGTTTGGCTTGCTTTGAGTTTTCACCTCTTGCTCTTGCTCTTGCACATGGCTGTGGAATTTTTGGTATATATATATGGTACGTGATGTAATTAAGTTAACAAGTAGGGATAAAACGGTCTTTTTGTTATAAAAACACTTTGAAAAAAACACAAGTCATAACAAACAAGTATGAATTTTTTTTACAAATCACAACACTAGAAAAAACACAATCACACCCTAAAAACACTAAAAAAACACAAACCTTAGTATTTTTAAGAAAACCAACAAACACAGCCTAAGTAATATGTATTTAAATATTTGAACTCGCATATCTTTCAATAATATGGTATTAGTCAGTTATCCGTACAATGTATATGGGCAAACAAGCCACTGGTTGTAGCAAGTTTTTTTTTTATCAATCAACGAAATCAATTATTCAATCATCTTCTCCCTCTTTTATGTTACATTGAAGTTAACATGGTATTAGATTAGAGGTTTGTCAAGGTCCTTCAATGGATTTGCGTTTACCACCGTCGGTCAATGACGGATCCAGCCCCAATCATCCCCGATTTATCTTTGGTTACATCTACCGAAAAGCTTTTCCTACAACACTCCAATCATCCTCACTACATCATTTATGTTGTGCGGATTTACTGATAAAGAATAGAACTCAACAAACAATAAATACAACACACAAATGTTTATAGTGGTTTACTAAATAAATGCTACCTCCACTTTCAAGAGATTTTATTGAGAAGTTTCAATGTACATGTGAAAGGATAAATAGATGAAAACTAGGTTATCCCATATTTTCAAGATTAACAGATTATCAGATGATCAGATGATCAGATAATTCAAGACTAAGGGAAACCCTACAATATTTAGGAACAAAACCCTAGGTTTATACTTGGACACCAAGTATAAGATTAGGCCAAACAAAAAAGGCTTAAACAAAGATAAGCCCAATTCAAGGCATTTAAACAAATCTCCACCTTGACTTGAATCCTTACAGATATCCCATATTGCATTAGTCAATGCCCGAATCCTCACAGAAATACTAGATGCATTAGTTAATGCCGAAATCAACTCATCTCAAAATGCATTAGTCAATGTCCATACAAACTCCTCTCTCTATCCAGATGTGTCTATTGGGCACTCAACAACTTCTGACATTTAGCAAATCCAAAACAATGTTGGAACTTGCTGCGAGGTACCTGCTTGGTGAACATATAAACATGATTATCAACAACTCCTACTTTCTTCACCCCGATCATTTTCACAACTTGTTAGTGTTATTTTCCTGGTTTCCCAATGAACCTACTAACGACACTAACAGATTGTGTCGGATCTAGTCTTGTGAAGACCATAACATACATCAAACTCCCTATTGCACTAACATAAGGGACTCGTGACATATACTCCTTCTCCTCATCCGACTACGTTGAAAACAGAGTGGCAAGATGGATGTTAGTAGCACTAGGTGTATCAATAGGTTTGGCCGATGACATTCTGAACCTTGACAACATCTTTTTAATGTAGACTTTTTGTGATAAGAGAAGCTTCTTATGATCTCCGTCCCTAAGAATCTCCATTCCTAGAATTTTTCGAGCTGCTCCCAAATCCTGCATCTCATCTACCATTGCTGCAAACCACTATGCAACTTCAGACTTAGATACAACTTCTCTATAGGCGAATGCTTCATGAGTATCCACCTCTTCAACAACATGTAGGACATAACCAACCATATCCTCAAAATCGTACCTTTTGCAGCTTTAGACTTAGATACAACTTCTCTAGAAGAAGTGTATTTAATTGATCTAAGTGCTCACAACGTTGTGTACCTTTTTGCATTCGTAGGCTGAATAGACGTTGCTTGAGAAACAACTTATTGGTGAGAGACTTCGTCATGTAAAGACTCTCTAGCTTCAACCACAACTTGAATGCGATATCTTGATCTGGAACCTCACATAAGACATCATATGTGAGAAACATCATAATGGTTGAATGTTCTTTATCCTCCTTTGGTCATCTCAATAGCATTGCCCTTTTCTTTATCGGATTCCTTCCTTGACTATGGGCCCCATAGCCTTGTTGTTCAACAACACTCACATATTGGTTTGCCATGATATGAAATTGTCCCTCCTTGTGAACGTGTCGATCGTCATGTTTAAAGAAGACATATTTGTCCTATATTACAGAAAACAAACAACTCAAAGCTTTGATACCAGTTTTATGTGTAGAATCACTGAGAAGGAAAATAATTCGACAAACAAGAAAGACAACACACACATGTTTATAGTGGTTCACCCTTTAAAAGCTACCTCCACTCTTAAGATATTTTATTGAGGATTTTCAAAGTACAAATGAGAGGATAAACAGACGATAAATAGGTTATCCAAAATTTTCCAAAATAATAGATTATCAAATGATCAAATAATTCGAGAGTAAGGAAAACCCTACAATATATATCTAAGAATAAAACCCTAAATTTATACTTGGGCGCCAAGTATAAGACTAGGCCAAACAAAAAAGACCTAAACAAAAGAAAAGCTCAATTCAAGGCATATCAATAATTTCCATAAATCCTCTTTCTGATCACAACTACAATCACTAGTGTAGCTCAATTGAGGCCGGTGTCTCTCATGGAGAAAAACAAGTTGGGCTTCGTCACCAGTCTTCGTCCGGTCAACAACTCGATTCTCTCTTCTCAATGTGATCGATGTAATAGTAGGTTGATCTCGTGGTTCTTGCATTCCTTTTAGCAAGATACCAACCAATCAATCCTCTATTATCCTTCCACTACCGCTGTAAATATGATCTTGTAGTTTACTTTGCTTGATCTAACCGAAATCAAAATTTCTTGATTTAACGATCTCTATCTATGCCCTTGTAAGGCATATCTTCAATTTTGTCTCACTATAAGAAATCGAAGACTTTGTGGGATAAGTATGCATTGTTGCTTGAAGATCGTGTGTGCCCATGTGGATTTGGTGCTCTAATTCATGATATTCTTCAAGATCAACAAGAAGTGGTGCTCCTCGCGAGTTTGAAAAGCTCATACAATTCCGTGCGCCGACAAATCTTGATGATTTAGCCACCACCATCTCTGAAAGAAGTTTATAAGCTTCTCTTGTAAAAAGAATAGTAATGAGAACTAGGCAATAAGAATGAATCCTTTGTGGATGATATTGCTTATGCCCTAGTTTCTCATATATATATAATCAAGGGTCGTGATTTCTTTAAATTAATTAACATTTGTTATATATTTGAAAAAAAAGTTTAGTTGAATAAATGAATATATAAATTAATAATTGTACAATTAGTTATACAGTTGAACAATTGGTGATCTAGTTGAACAATTTCAAACATAGTCAAACAATTGACATATTTGAACAATTACAAGCGAACGCTTATCCTAAAACCCACTTCCATTTGAACACCACCATATATATATATGGTTTAGGGGTTGGTTTGGGTTAGGAGACTCCTTGCAAAGATGAGGTGAAGATAAATTTTGTTCATTTTTTTGTACTACATGTTCAGTTTTCTAAATTTTCAAAAATGAATGCTTATCCTAAAACAATGAACGCATATTTTTGTTCATAATCGGAAAAATGAACAGTGAACCAAAATAAAGAAGAACAACTAACGTAAAAATATTGACATGGTACAAAAAAATGAACAAAATGTTTCCTCACATCCTCTTTGTAAAGAGCATCCTCTTTGTGTTGAACTTTGAAGTATGAATGTTCTAATGGACAACCATGTGTTTTGGGATCTCTATATTTGTAAAGAAATATTTAGAAAAGCGAAATCAAAAATCAAGTTTAATCTAATATACCAATTTATTTTTGTAAGGGAGACGGAGAATCGTAAGATCCGTCTGTGCAGATTCATAAAAAAATAGCTAATAGTTGACAAGTCGAAGGGTCGCTACTCCTCGGGCATCATTTTTCAGTATATGAACTAACTCACTAGGAGGATTGTCAATGATATAAAATCCTATTAAATGTGAAGGAAGCCATAAAATCAGCCGCAACGTTAGCTTCCCGGTAAATGTGATGAATTTGGGTAGACTAGTTTCTACGAATGGAGCCTTGACACCTAGGTGTCAGGCTAAAAAGAGGGTGAGTAACCATAATCTCCCGAGAGACAAATTAACCACGAGTTCCGCATCCAACTCAACCAGGCTCTACGGAAACCATTCTCCCAAGCAATAAGTAAATCCATGTAAAGACTACACAGTTCCGCCATCGGCGCCGTGTAGAAACTGTTGTTGAACGAGAAGTCGGAGAGCCACTGACCATAACAATCCCGAAGTACCCCACCAGCCGAGCCTCCCTCCCCCCCCCCCCCAGGCCAAGGAAATAAAATTGATCAAAGGCCGGTCTCCACACCAAACATATATCCGCCCAAAAGTGAGCCGTCCGATTATTAAATACCACCCACTTGATGCATTGAAGAAGAACATTTTCTTAGCCCAAATAATGCCCCTAAATCCCGCAATACCATACTTTGCAGCTAAAAGCCTAGCCCAAGGATTGTCATTGATAACATGTTTTTATGTTATCTTTTGTATAGTTGTTTTCTTGTGTTTTTAAGTAGAATTGCATGAGTTTAGGCATTTACTTTTTTACTAGAGCTTATTTGCATTAAAAAAATCTACTCCCGTTTGTCTCTTGCGCTCAAGTGATTATAGGTCAAAATTAAATAAGCATATCATTGTACACAAAAAGACACAAGAAAGCAACCCTCATCTCATCATCCTTGGAAGCAAAAAAAGAAGAAGCAAAGATAAGCTCCAACACATAAAAGGAGAAGAAGAAATGGCCAAAAAGATTGTTCGCTGGTTTTGCACCCTAAGAAGTAAGAATCCGTGTCAATAGTGACAGAAACTCAAAGGTTGACAAAACAAGAGAGGATAGTTTTAAATTTATAACCTGTAAATAATTCCCCTAAATGACAACGAACCCACATTGTATGGATCGTACGAAGTAGGGTAGTATTCCAGGGTCGAACACGAAGACTGAGAGGATCAATCTGCAATGATGATTAAGGATAGAGTAAATCTCGACTAAGAAAAAGGTTGGAAAAGATAAGGGAAAGAGAATCAAATGTTTTTTGGTATTTTGTGTTGTTCGCAATCGAATGTCACGTTCGATCAGAAACAGATTTATAAAACAAAGCGACATAAAAGATAATAAAATTAAAGAGAAGAAAATGGATTTCAAGGGTTTAAGATCATTGTTCATGACATATGAACTCAAGATAAATTGTAAGGCAATGGTAAGAAAAGCAACAGGGAATGAACATTTCTACGCTGATGATCTATTACCGTGTAAGTCGAAAGATCATCTAGTTTCAATCATAACTACCTATTACCGGGTAAGTCTCAAGGTAAAAAGGAAGTAAATTTAGTACAAACCGGATTATCTAACTAAGGATCAAGTAACTCCTTCCCGGGTAACTCTCGGGAATTACCCAACTCAGAAAGCAATCAGGTACATTCAATCAAATAAAGGTTTCACCTTTATTACCTATGGTCAATCTACTTATGTATCCAAGAGGAATATCACCGATAGGTCTCAATTCCAACTCAGGTTGCTAGTTGAGAAGGTTCTAACCTAGAATCTGTCTCAACCAACCATGAGGGTTTCAAGCAATTCTAAACACTAAAACACAACTAATCCATCATAATCCAGGCCATAAACGATTCTCTATCAATCTTGGAACCACAAAGGTTCTAGCCAATAATAATCATATCGAAATCTACAACTAAGAAAGACAAATAAAACATTAAAGGGAAAGAAAGAACTCAACTTTGAATGAATAAAAATCCTGCAATCGTATTAAATCTCGAATCCAACGTCTCCCAACAACAATTGAATGAGAAAATGCGAATCTTTAATCTAAACTAATCTAAACTACAAAGAATGATAAATGAAGAAGAACGGCAGGGTAGGGGACGGCTCCCCCTCTAGGGCAAACTTTGGGCAAATCCTAGTCAAATCGAACACTAGGGCAACTCCGGGTTGTGCCCGGACACGGAACACCCTCTGGAATGAATCCAAAGCTTCCTTTTATACACAAAACCTAGCTAATAGACGTTGGGCCGAAAAGGAAAAAACCCGTAAACAAAATATGACGCTCAGGGAAGAAATCTCGGTCTAACATTGATCTTGATCATGATCTCGGTTGGAATACATTGATCTCGGTCTGAAGTATACAGATCTCGGCCGAGATACACTGATCTTGGTCTGATATACACTAATCTCGGTCTGAATAGACTTGATCTTGGCCGAGATTGGGTCTAGTCAGGTCCGAGATTTTGGATATGACTTCAATTTCTTCATCGTCTGGAAAATCTCGGTTTGTACTGTGAGGATCTCGGCCGAGATGCTGACCGAGATTGCACAACAGAAACTTGGATCACGGCCCGAGATGAATGATTATGGACGTGATCTTGCCCGAAATGTTTCCTTGGTCTTTCTTCATGCCCTTAGCTTGATTCTTAGCCCTTTCATTTGCACGTATGTTTGCTCCAATGCATCCACTTCGAGGCTTGATCCTCAAATACGTCATTTTAGCTCCGAAATGCGTCAAATTACCTACAAAGCCACAAATAGTGTGTGTAGAAATTTATTCTTACAAAGTAGTACTAAACAAGTATAAATGACACAAACTAAGGCTAAAACATGAATGCGGAAAGGGAAAATCTACCTAAATGCATGACTAAACTAGGTCGATAAATCATGTTATCAAAGATCATCTGGATATGCAAGTCCCAGAGGCCGAGTCACTTGTGTAACCCTACTCAAGGTTCCTCTTCACTCGCACAAAGAAAGAAAAAGCGAATCGGACTCAAACACGCTATTTGAGAAGAGGGAGAGGGGGGCTGCAACTAGTTGGTGTATTATGCTTGGTTTTCCATTTTAGTTTTTCTAAAATCTAGTTCTAGCTTCATTTGCCATTTTTCCGGTCAAACTACAAAAAAAACGGAGTTTTTAATTTATATGACATAGTTGCTTTATCAATATATACAAAAGTAAGGTTAAGTGTAGAGAAAAAAACAGATAAAATATTGTTTTAATAATTCAACATAGAGTAGAGGAAATGAGTTCATGGTAAGTTACCATTGTTTCAACTTACGTTGTTCATATGTAGCGTAAACATCCTGAATGTAGTCCCCAAATCCAAGATCTTAGATGAAAAAAAGACCATCAATGTGATATTCTTACAAAGTTAATCCAATATGAAATCAACACTGTTTGATGTACTTAGTGTAAACATCTTGAATGAAAACTGAGTATGTTGTATACGTGGAATTTGCACTGAGATAAATTTTGTACTATTCAACATTTGGTCCTTCACGGCATAATTTAGGCAAATATCAAAATAGTTAAAATCAATATCCTAACTTAGAGATTTTTATATACTTGTTTATTTTCTATATAAGCAGTTGAAAGTTCTTAACTCGAGCTATTGATGAATTTGGAGATATTCAACTGTGAGATTTTACACCAACCATGGAGCACTACAACGGACAATAAAAACATAACTATCTAAATAAACACAAATAGAATACTAATAGAATACTAATATTGTAAGCTGTTGTTCAGTTTATTAGGACAGCTGGCAACATATGCATCACTCATTTCAACTTTCTTTACCAAGATTAAAGTTGTATGGGAAGAACTTGCTAGCATTTGAAAATCTTTAATCTGTTCTAGCCGTGGTGTAACTCAAGATCGGTCAAAGTTGGAGAAGGATCAAAGATTAATTCAATTCCTTATGGGATTGAATGATAGCTATTAAGCTATTTGTGGACAAATTTTATCAATGCAAAATATGCCTATGATTCCTCAAGCTTGTGCTATGCTCTTGCAAGAAGAGAAACAAAGATCACTAGTCCTACTGGTGCCGGAGATAGGTTAACTGTCGGTTCGGGCCAATGGTGTCGGAGGATTGCCCCACGACCAATCCAGTAGGTATACGGGAAGAGGCACATACACCAGTCCTACTGGTTAACGGGGACGGGGCAAGAGTCGGGAGACTCTTGTGTTACAAGCATGCTGATTGATTTACAGTATTTTCTTATATGTCTGTGTTTTAGTGACCTTAGTATTAGAATTGTAGCTAACGGTTTTACCGTGTTGTTAGGTTTTTGTATGATAGATCTCTAACGAGAAATCGGGAGTGGAGTGGTCAGCCGGGTTTCCGTACTAAGAGTTTGGGTGTTGGGTTTAGAGATTTCTGTTTATTTATTGTATTACAATAGAGTTTATTTATTTAACAACTGGATGATGTACAAGTCTAGAGTTTGTCGAGTTAATTACGTATTTGAAAGAATTTGTATTTAAAAAAATGTGTGCCTTTTTGTAGGATCCGACGTTATTGACGTCAACCTAAGGTCGGGACCACTGTGAGGTCCTAGCTAGTAACGCTCCGAGTTCCCTGAATTCGGGGTGTTATATCTACCTTTAAAACAGAGTCGACAATACATCTTTCTTATCTTACATGCATATGAATACAAGGTTGTTCCGAATAATGTATCCAAAAGCTTATTGGTTAGACGAGTTTCTTGAGACATCAAAGTTTAATTTGAGAAGAAAAAAAAAGTTTAATTTGAGAGATCCCTCCTTATTAGGGGTGTAATTCGAGCTGCTCGAGCCGAGCTTCTACACGTTCAGGCTTGGCTCGTGTTATTCGAGCCGAGCCGAGCCTGAAAATCTATACGAGCTTTGGATTAAGCTCAAACTCGGCTCGCGAGCTAATTTTAAAGCTCGGGCTTGGCTTGTTTAGCTCGTTTTTATACGAGCCGAGCCCGAGCTCGGGAAAGCTCAGGCTCGAGCTCGTCTAGGCTCGTTCAGAGGAGAGAAGTGCAGAGCCGCGAAGACTAGGTCACTGGAAGACGGAGAGACGAAGAGAAGAGGCGTGGAGCACTGGAGCGGGTACGTACTGGAGAAGAGCCGAGCAGAGTGCCAGAGCCGTGGATCGAAGAGTACCGGAGAAGAGCGAAGAGTACCCGGTACCGGAGAAGAGACGTGGAGCGAAGACGGAGAGGCTGCAGAGCCGCGAAGAGACGTGGAGCGAGAGTACCAGAGAGAAGAAGAGAAGAGCATAGCCGCGAAGTAGAGTCCGGCCGGCGGCCGGTGAGGCGTGGAGCGTGAGGCGCGCTGGAGGAGAGACTGAGTGAGGTGTGAGGGCCGTGAGGCGCTGGAGGAGAGAAAGGCCGCAAAGGCGTGGAGATTGTGGTCCTGTGGAGCGTGAAAATTACTGCTAACCCTAACTGAGGGTTAGAAAAGTCCTATCCCATTTTTTTTTTATTATTATTTTTTTAAAACTGACGAGCCTTGCCGAGTTGCTCGGGCTCGGCTCGGACTCGTTCCGAGCCTATAATGGAGCTCAAGCTCAGCTCATTTTGTAATATGAACGAGCCGAGTATGAGCTTTTGGCGAGCCGAGCCCGAGCGGCTCAAGCCGGATTACACCCCTACTCCTTAGGTCTTTGCCATTTAATGTTTTGGGTTTTTCTTCTTTGTTTTGGTTTTATGATGTTGTTTGTAGTTAGTCTTTTATTTGTTTTTCCCTAGTCATTTATTTGATCAGTGCAGTCTATTTCAGATTTTATGGATGCTTTTTATTTTATTTATTGAATATGATTTGATTTATGACCAGCGAGATGTTCCACCATATGGCAATTAGTTGTCTCGGAAGTGTTTTCTTTTTATTTCAAATATGATATCAATTATTTTTTGATTCACTTTGTCATAGTTTTGCAGTATTGTTATAGCTTTGACATTATCAATAGTTTGTAAAGTGTATAGACGCATAAATGAGAGGTGTTTAGCACTTTATGTATACTGATTACAGAATTCACAATGCATCACGACTGAAATTGTCAAGATTTTCTTTTATTGGAATTCCATAAAGGAAAATTTTTCATAAAATTATTTATTTTATTTTGGGCATTGTGTTAACTTCCCAAATCCAAGCTTTGTGCGATGTTACTCCAATATTCCGTTGTTGGATCATTTCCATAAGAGATTTCGTGAGTACGACCTTCTTCATTAGTTTTCCAATATGTTTTATCTCTTATATCGTTTTTCAAAAAGTTATAACTTTTAATTTTCATAATAACTAGTTGACTTAAATAAAAATAAGACATGTAACAAAATCTGATGTGGCTTATTGTGGTAGTGACATGTGGCAAAATCCTAGGTGGCTTAATGTGGGTATGTCATTTGGCAAAATTCAATGATGACATGTGGGTTTATACACTTCTGTTTTAGTATTATATATAGTAGATATCATTTGATAGAAGTGTATTTGATTGATTTACGAGTTGATGATTTGAACGATTATCCGTGATACAACTATATATTAGTTACGTAGGATTTAGTCAATTTACTACTTCTATAACGATTCATCATCGCCCCTACATCTATTATTATTTTATATAATACAATTTTATTTTAGTTTTCAAAAAATATAAAAATAAAATGGGCCAAACAGGCCGTTCGATTCCCATGAAAAAAGAGGTTGGACAGAACGATATGAGGTATTTTGGTTAGGATTGTGCATCCGGTCCATTCCCGTTCGGATCGAAATAAAATAAAATAAAAATATATACTTTTTGCAAATAACCAAAAAAAAATCAAAAAATATATATTTTTATTAAATATATACAAAATATATATGATTTTTTAAAAATATATAAATTTAAATTGATAAAAATATATATAAAAAATAAATTCCGGTCCGGACCGAAATTTCCTAAAATCTTAGACTGAAGACCGGACCGGATTTAGTCCGGGACCAGATCGGACCGGAAAAAACCGGTCTGGACCGGATCAATTTTGAACAGCCCAATTTTGGCCCAAGTTCGATGTGTACTACTTGAGTTTGAGTTCGAAGATGCCCGTAACTAGCTATGCAGCCTATGCGGATTAGAAGGCGTATTAGTCCTTGACTATTCCATGGGCTAAACTGTTTTCATAAGCCCGGCCCGAGCCCGTTACGATGTCACGTGTCGCCTTATTGCAGCTCCTCTTCGTTTACACTTTTTCCCTTTTCACTGTTGGCAAATCTGTGTTTATCTTCCCGGAAAAGTATTCGTTGTTGAACATAACCAACAACATAAAAGAGAAATCCAAATTTAGTTATTCAATTTAGGTATGCTCTTGACCATAGTTCCATCCCTTTGCCTTCATATTCGATTTAATTTTCTACATAAATAGTTTTTCTTTCTTGTTGAATCACGGTGGGAGGCAGAATAGTTTGGCGAAATCAACCATGCTTAACAGGATGTTTGGAAAGCCCAAGGGCGAAACAACTACCAGTGCGATTGCCACGATCGAAAAACTAAGCGAGGTTTGTTGATTCATATCGAAGTGCTTTCTGTTTGATTTGTTGATTTTTGTAAGTTCCTGGATCCTTGGTTAGGTCGTTAGTGTCTATCATCTTCTTTTAGCTCTTGAATACGAGATTTAGGGGGGAAATGTTTACAAGTCAGATGTTGAGTTGCAAGCAGAGTTGCTGTTTAGCTGGCAGGTTTGATGTTTGTAACTATTATTCAAGTTCTATGGATCATTGGTTAGATCGTATTTATGTAGGTTTAACCGTTAACCTTATAGTTTTTTTTTATTGGAGTATATGAAAAATTGTGTGAAGCTAGATGTTTAGTTTTGCAAGCTCAGTTGTGGCTTAGCTGGTTGTTAGGTTTGATGTTTTTAGGTTGAACGTGAGCTTGAATTTGGCAGTGGATTTTGTATCTATAGCTGTTCCTATTATCTCAACTCTATACGTATACTGAACCGTGTGAAGCCCCAATAGTTGATCAATACTGCTGTGGCACCAACTTTGAGCCTTGCGTATGTAATATATTGGTTTTCTACCTTTCAGAATCAGAGCTTGTGGTTTAAATTTTGACGTTCATTGAATGCTTAGTATTTGTATTTGGTTATTAACTGATCCAAGGATGGACATGAATTTATTGTCTCCATCTTTTCCCTTCTATAGCTGAGTTGATCATCATACTTTTGTAGACTCTTGAAATGCTAGAGAAAAAGGAGCACGTTTTAACAAAGAAAGCAGCAGCAGAAGTTGAAAAGGCCAAAGATTTTACACGAGCAAAAAATAAAAAGGGTATAATCCAAGTTCCTTACGGTTTTGTGATTTTCTACTCTGCTTAAATCATATGACTGCAGACTTCTTTTTTTTTTGTAATATGCAAAAATCTACACCAAAGTTTCCCATGTATTGCAGATGAGCACTTCATTTATGCCTACTTGCCTATTTTGAGTTGGTTATCTTCGAAAAAATTATATTACCCTATTTTCAGCTCCCAAGGAAGAATCTTCTTAACTTTTGTTGCTCATTATATTTAAAGTTTTGACGCTTCTTTGATATCATATTATTGATAGTGAAGATGGTCTGTATTCTACTGTTTCAGTTGCAGAGAGCTAAAAACATATTCTTGTTTAAGTTCTTCAGTCTTCATCACCAATGCAGATTTTCATAGCTAGATTTGGAGTAGAGTTGGCTGTCATAATTGCTAAGCATGATGTGTTATTGTGTTATATTATTGCACATATTGTTGTGCATGTGATAGATCTGATTATGATTTATGTGTACTGGGTGCTGTAACTGAACGAAGATTGTACTTCATTTTTATGTTTAATTTTCCTTTGTCTTGTTAACACTATCTAAAACTTAATGTTTTCTGTCAAAACCGAAGCTAATTTTGCTTCTGTGTTTCTGTCAAGCTGCAATACAATGTCTAAAGAAGAAGAGACTATATGAACAAGAGATTGAAAAGCTTGGGAATTTCCAACTGCGTATACATGACCAGGTCAGCTTGGCTTTTATGAAAACTTCTCTGCAGTGGTATCCAACCATCTGCCCAAAGACTACTTACATTGTTTAGTTGGTTGTGTGAATTTCAATGTTATTTAACTATCCTTATTCTCCCTTGTTGGTTCTTTTAGATGATATTACTTGAAGGAGCAAAAGCAACAACAGAGACAGTTGATGCATTAAGATCCGGAGCTGCAGCTATGAAGTCTATGCAGAAAGCAACGTGAGTAATGTGTTATCGATACACTTCGTTTTTTCAGAGCTGATTGATTGTTGAAGCAGTGCAGTTTTTTAACCAGATGTTGATTTTCTTATATCAAAACTTGTTCACTTGGTCAATTAGAAATTTTGGATTGAACACATAATCAAATCAACATCTCAAGGTTTCTGGTGCATATTCCAATTTGTGGAAAATTGGATGAGTTTACTGAGATGCTTTGGGCTGAATATATGAAAGAAAGATCCTAGTTTGATTTTCGAACGGACCTTTCGACTTCAGTATAATGTTTAATCTTTGAGATATTATTAAGATTTTGATCCACAGGTCCAAAACTAAGTTAAGGAAACCCCCTCCATAACCTTTATTTGTGGCCCTTATTTCTCTTGGGTTTCGGTTTAAAGGGTAGCTGCTTGATATTTTATTTGTACAAAATGTGGGACGTGGCTTTTGGTATGAGTTAATGCTTGTTTTCTTGTCTTCAATCTTTGATTATGCTATTTAGATTGTTGCCTTGACTCGTCGATTTGGCTAGGGGTCATATATGAGTCTATAATTGCTTGGGCAGTCCACTATAAATGACGATCATTGGTTTTTTCCCCTCACATATATATAATTTTTTAAAAGACCGCAACCACATGGCTGTATAATGTTTCAATATTTTACCACAGAAACATTGATGATCTGGATAAGACAATGGATGAGATCAATGAGCAAACCGAAAACATGAAGCAGATACAGGAAGCACTCTCTGCTCCGATTGGAGCGGCAGCTGATATTGATGAGGTATTTTCCAGTTTGTGTTTCCATAATTTCCCATGTAAAGTTCAAAAAAATGAGAAATCTACTACCGTTTATAGGATGAATTGGAAGCAGAACTTGAGGAGTTGGAGGGTGCCGATTTGGAAGAACAACTTTTACAGCCAGCTACTTCTGCCCCTGTCCAATCTATTCATGTTCCATACAGCCAACCTGCACGCCCTGCATCACAAAAGAACAAAGCTGAAGAAGATGAACTTGCTGCTTTGCAGGCTGAATTGGCTCTTTGAAATGGAACATCTACCATAACCATATTAGCAGATGGTATGTTCAGTGTATGAAACGTTACCTGTTTGTCACTGGATAGAGTTATAAAAGCAAATATGTAATTCTTTGAAAATATAATTGTTAGAAAATAACTAGAAGTTTTTATTCTCATGGAGCTGCACTCTTTCAGCTCTCAAAGCCCGGTTTCAATATTTTTTTTGTCTTGATAACATCACTAGGAAATCAAGGTCTTATGTTATGGAGATCAAAATAAATAACACCTTGATATGATCAATAGAGCTGAGTTTATATGCCTTATTGGTACTTCAGTGATCATAGAGACATAAACTCATCTTTATAGCTGTCTTTTAATTAGGGATGAGAGGTAAAGGTAGATTATCTAAGTATGTTTGAGTGGTTGAGTCCTTGAGAAAAGTTGTAAGTACTCTTATGCAGGTTATCATACAGTATAAGTGAACTGATCTGCAATCTTGGTACTTTGTACAGGTATCATGCCAGATTGTAGATGTCACATTTTATGATGACAACCTCCCATCTAGATGTACACTATGGTGAAGATCATTGGGACGCTGTATCTTGTGAATTTCTGTATTCACCTTTACACTATGTAGTTTGTGTATGATCACTTTAATTTGTTAACAATTCGAGTGTCACCATGTTTTGATCTCTTTGATGCTATAAATGTTGCTGATTTGTCAGTATGTTATTGCCCTTCCTGATTGAGGTTGTAATGGTCTTGCCCATAGAGGCAGCGTATTGATCTAATTCAGACGTCTCCTTCGATATTTTGGCGATGAAGATAACATCAGAAGGGATTTATTTTAAGAGAAGAGCATTTGATTCTTTGGAGATGAATATTCTGAATTCTGCAAATACTATGAAAGCAATGGGCCAGATGGTTATGCTCCGGCTTGAGATAATCATAGGAACTTTTCAGCTGGTGGTACTGAATCATAAATGTAACCAAGGAAAAAAAGAATTGCTGAATATTATCTGTGAATGAGCCACCTTGATGATTATCCTAGTACTGTTTTACTGTGTCTCTTTCAAAACCTGATTTGATTTGTTCTATTCCATTTTTACCAGTTCAGATATCTCTCTCTTTGCAGTGAATAAATCCATTATAATTTAATTTGTTGGTTTGAAATTGTCCATGTGAATTGCGATTGATTGATTTGGTACATGGAAGAGCATGAGAAAAACCTTTGATAATGTATTCTTCTCTTAAATGCTCCCTTATTCTATATATCTACATTGAATCATAAGCTTGGAGATAAGGAGGACGAAATAACACAACAGGGGTCAACAATGGTGTTGAAGCTGTCCAGGCCAGTAGTCCTCTTGCTCAGCAGTGGCCTAGCCTTCGCCATAATTCTTGTTCACTCGCAAGATCAATCAGGTCGGTGCCTCCTTTGGCTTGTTAATTAAGTTCATAGTCCATGAAGGGATGATTTAGGCTCGAGCTATAGAAACTGACTGAGTTTTATTTTGTATGCATTCAAACTTTGTTGGTTATGAAATTAACTGCTACTGAGCTATTCATTATGAACCTCAGATCCTTGATGTGTAGGTAGGACAACAACGCAATTATATACCGTTACAACATACATGTAGTTTAAAACTTGATCTGAAATTGATTTGAACAGGATTCATAAGCATTGATTGTGGATTATCCAAGGGAAGCAGCTACACTGATGAGATAACATCCCTGTACTATGTTTCTGATGATGGATTTATTGATACTGGCACCAACATGGACATATCTCCTAATTACCTATCGGGATACCGTAAGCAATTGACAAATCTTCGAAGCTTTCCTCAAGGGGTCAAGAATTGCTATACTCTCAGACCGGCACAGGGCCAGGACACCAACTACTTGGTCAGAGCAACGTTTGTGTATGGGAATTATGATTCTAAGAACAGCACACCTGAGTTTGACTTGCACTTGGGCACTGATGTATGGTTCACGGTGAAGATCGACCCCTCAAATGATTTTCTATCCAGAGAGATTATATACACTCCATCAGAAGACTACTTGTATGTCTGTTTGGTCAATACAGGTCATGGGACACCTTTCATATCCTTGTTAGAGCTAAGGCAATTAAATAGAACCATATATAGCAAGATTTCATGGTCCCTTGATCTTGTAAGGAGATTTTACACTTACTCAGGAACAAGCTATGGCATAAGGTAAATGCTTTTTAATTTCAAGATTCACTGAATTTAAGTTATGCTAATGAGTAATGATTTTAGTGCAATAGGGGACTTGTGCATTTCCTATGTGGGTTTCATCTTGTGTAACATGATTTTAGTGCAATAGGGAACTCGCTCACGTGAACAGCATTTTGTGTTTAACGCATGTTTTACATGAAATTATAAGCGGGAATATATGAATAAGTTAAGATAGCTGTTTCGGTCTTATCCTCTCTAATAACTAACTGAAACGTCCTTCCTTCTCCTTGTACAAACTAAAAAGGGTCAAGGACACATATAGGGCGGTTATACGAGCCGAGCATTGGTGTGCTCAAGCTCGGCTGGTTTATAAACGAGTTGAGTCTAAAATGTAAATGATCTTTAAAGTGTGTTCACATATTCGGCTTCTTTAGAAGTGAACGAGATCAAGCCGGTTTTTTTCTGAACCAAGCCCGAATAACTCGCCTAATATAAGGCCCCTATAGTGTTATTTTAGCCGAACAAGCCATCTGGTTTTCTGAACCAAGCCCGAATAACTCGGCTAATATAAGGCCCTTATAGTGTTAATTCAGAGTAGCTTATTTCATATAACAGTCCTAGAGACAGGTGATCAGGCAGGAAATAATTTTACCTTGTGATTAAAACAAGTGACGATTTCTTGTATCTCAAAACTAATTTCGTGTTCTCTTCCCCTGGACCTTAATAGTGACAAAATACACTTCTAGAATAGTGTTCGTCATGCCTGAAATAAGAGGTTTTTTCATACTATTCTTAACAGTTTGTATACTCGACTGATCTGTTTCATGACCCTGATGGGTGTATATGATTTAGGTACAAGGATGATATGTTTGATCGCATCTGGCAAGCTGAAAACCTGAATGAATCGACCACCATATCAACTGTATCTGATGTGGATAGTTCCTCCGACCTGTACAGGCTACCTTCTTTGGTTATGAAAGCAGCAACGACAATGAAAAACAAAAACGATCCATTGGTGATACCCTTAGATATCTTAGCACCAGTAGATGGCAATTCCACCTCGCAATTTTACATATATCTCCACTTTGCGGAGGTTCTGAAGCTCAGTGCAAATGAGACTAGGGAGTTCACGATTAACCTCAATGGGGAGCTCTATGTTGACCCTTATTCTCCGACCTACTTAGTGGCTGGCACCGTCAATCATTTTTTACCTATAAGTGGTTCTGGGATCAATATTACCTTGGAAAAGACCGCACGGTCCACCCTTCCTCCCATTATCAACGCCTTGGAGTATTTCATGGTGAAAGAACTCTTTCAAGCACTCACAAATAATGATGATGGTATGATCTACTTCCTTTGCTACTCATTCATTCATAATGTAGAGAAAAGCCATTCATTATCCTTTTGGTTAATGTTATTATCAGTTGATGCTGTCTATAAAATTAAGTCAACCTACAGCTTATCAAAGAACTGGCAAGGAGATCCATGCCTTCCACGGAGTTACATGTGGGATGGTGTAAATTGCAGCTTCACAAATCTCAATATCCCAAACATTATCACATTGTACTTTTTGGTTCATAATCGTCTAACTTTCCCTTCTACATATTAACCCAGGAATTCAATCTTACAGGAATTTGTCATCCAGTGGGTTAATCGGCAATATTTCACCTTCATTCTCAAATCTTACATCACTGCAAATCTTGTAAAGCTCCCTCTATTTGTATTTGAACTACTCCTGCCCTTCTGAATTTTTGTATAGTACTTGAAGTCATTTTCCCATGCTAGGGATCTGTCAAACAATAGCTTAACTGGGGTGATTCCTGAATCACTGGCAGGGCTTCCATCTCTGAGAATCCTGTAAGCTACTATCAATGAGTTCCCCCTTTTGAAAATTTCTGATTACTATGCTGATTCAAAGTGTCTGATCATAGGGACCTATCAATGAACAAGCTCACAGGTTCAATTCCACAAGCTTTGTTGGTAAAGGCAGAAAAAGGACAGCTCACTTTGAGGTCAAATTGATCTTCATATTCTGAAACACTCCTTTCTAGCCAATTACTGTATTTTTCCATGCAATTCTACACTGATGGAAAAACTGATATTTCATATGCTAAATTGGTCTTGTCTTTCTGACAGTTTGAGTGGAAACTCTGACCTTTGTTCAAGTTCAACTTGCACTCCTAGAAAGAGAAAAAGTTTTATTCTTCCTGTTGTGGCATCAATTGGTGCATTTATAGGCCTTGTAGTTGTTCTTGGTATTCTGTATCTCATCAAAGCAAGGAAATCAGGTATTAATAGCTCTGACTGTTTTAATAGTTTTCTGTACTAATATGGGTATTTGGTGTCAGTAAGTTAACTACTTGTAATTCGTTCTGTCAGCTGGACCAAAAACTACCAAGGAACGAAAGGACCCCCTCCATCAACTTGCATACCACAAAAATAATAAAGGGATAAATCGGTATTCTTACTCTGAGGTCATCAATATGACAAAAGGATTCGAAAGGGAGCTTGGAAAAGGTGGATTTGGAATCGTCTACTATGGGTGCTTGAAGGATGGCACTGAACCGACTGAAGTAGCTGTTAAAAAACTATATTCTAAAGTTCACGGTTTGGAGCAATTTGAAACTGAGGTTTGTAACTTAACCTTCTAAGACATTATTTCACCTAGGTACTCAAAAGTCAATATATTGTTTGTGTCTCTAAGAATGAGGTTAAAACTTAAAAGATTGCTCTGAATGGCGTTTGATAAGCGGATAATATATATACAAATACTGTTTGCTTCCCAGATTGAGCTCCTAATGACAATTCGCCATAAGAATCTGGTTTGCCTACTGGGATATTGTGATGAAGGAGAGAATTTGGTGCTCATTTGCGAATACATGGCCAATGGAAATTTGCAAAGTTTTCTGTCAGGTACATATGAAATATTTGGACGATTTTATGTTGCTTTTGATGGATGCTATTGGGTTCATTTTGGCCTGTAAGAAAAATTATAACATTTGCAAATATACAGCTAATGAATCACAAACTTGGAAGCAACGGCTTAAAATCGCAATTGGTGCAGCACAAGGTCAGCTATATACAAGCCCATAATTATATGTTCAGTAGTTTTTACCAACCATGGACAAATTTTGTTGCAGGCTTGGATTACCTTCACCATGGATGCAGACCCTCCATAGTGCACAGAGATGTGAAGACTTGTAACATCTTATTAGATGAAAATTTTGAAGCCAAAGTGGCTGATTTTGGGGTATCTAAAATTTTCCCAGATGACTATAAGTCTCATGTATCAACGAGAGTTATCGGCACACCAGGATATCTTGATCCTGAGTAAGTCTGCATTTTTAAAATTATAACACCACTTCATTATAACACTCTAAAGCTCGTCGCTGTCTTTCCTATCAGGTACATAATTACAGAACAACTAAACGAGAAGAGTGATGTTTACAGCTTTGGAGTTGTCCTGTTGGAGTTAATAACAGGTCAATCAGCGGTAATAAAGAGCGCCACAACTAGGATGAGCTTGGTTGATAAGGTTAGAACATCGGTTGAAAAATGGGATGTTTGGAGCATTGTGGATCCAAGGGTTAAAGAAAGCATATATAGCCAGAGTTCAGTGTGGAGGGTGATAGATGTAGCCATGGCTTGTGTGAAAAGAAGCTCCGTTGAAAGGCCAACAATGAGCCACATTGTGACAGACTTGAAGGAATGCTTGGCAATGGAGATGGATGATGGTACATCACAAGAGAGCTATAGCGGAACTGAAGACTCTACACAGATGATGATTTTTGCTGTTCCTATGTCAACAATGAGTCCCAAGGAGAGAGAGTCATTTTCATCTTCATTTATGTTCTGAATGTACTTTCAACTTTTTTTTTCCATTACTACCAAAATATGAACTTGTCTTGTAAATTGTAATATATCAGTGTTTATATTTAATGATATATTCTAATAGTTTTCATGTATCAAAACCATTTCTACATTTCTTAATTTATTACTTTTCAAAAAAGTTCATTTTACAGCTTTTTTACCGATTTTTTGGAAACCCAAATGGCGTTTTACTGCATGAAATGGTTTTTTAGATTTTTTGATTATCAAAAAGCCGACTAGCTAGTGTCCGTTTGGTTGGAGTGATGAAATGGAAACGGAATGAAATCGGTTAAGTGAAAGGAAATGAAAATGATTAGATTACTATTATGATTAACAAACAAACTTTTTTGGTTGATTTGGAATCATTTCATTGTCGGGAATGATTCCTAACGCTTCCAAACGAGTCTAAGTAAGTTTTAGTGCCCGTTTGGTTAGAGTGATGAAATTGAAACGGAATGAAATCTGTTAAGGGAAAGGGGGGAAGGGAACATGATTAGATTACTATTATTTCATTGAAAGACCTCCTAACAAACAAAATATTTTGATCGATTTGGAATGATTCTTAACGCTTGGAAGCGACCTAAATACTTCCTGATATGAAACATGGGGAAAAAAAAGCCTGCTATAATCCACGTCATAAAACAAATTAAAGGCATCAAAAGCATATCAACACTCCCTCTTTCGATCTCCCCTTGAAACATACGGTCCCAAACTGTGTTTACAAGCATGAGCTAGTTCTCGAAAGACATCTATGATTTCAGATATTAGTTTATGGGTTTGGATCCATGAAAGCTCAAAAGTCCCTTCTTTCTCCTAGTTGACAAGACTGGCTCAGCACAAAGTAAACAACACAGATATTAGTCTTGAGGCTCATCATCCATCCTGTATGATATTAGTCTTGTACAAAAGTTGCAATTCATGTGTAGTTGTGTAGTATATCACTTTCATCCTATCATGTATACAATATCCTTCCTCTCAATAAGGCTTCTGCTTTCAACACCTGGTCTCGAGGTCCTATGGTAAACACCTTGTCGAACGGTCCCTTGGAACCTCCAAAAATTATTTCAGCACTGCAATACATATATGAGAAGATCAGATTATAGGGTCCGTTTGGTAAGGGTGTATTATGGAGAATTATGGAATTTTCTTCAAACTTACAAAGATAGGTTATGGAAATTACGGGGATTAAGGGGTTTATATAATTTCAAACAAATTTACTGAACATGGCTATGACAATACAAAAATGCAGATGATGGAGAATCGAGAGAGATGATTACTTGCAACATTCCTTGATGGCTTGGATTTCCACACCTTTTCGGCCGATGATGAAACCCATTCTCCCAGCAGGGACATGAAAGACTGAGAGGATCTCTGTCTCAGGGGCTTTTCCGTTTACCATAAGGGTGTCTGGAAGCCGAAAAATGAGACGAAAATTTTAACTTAAACATGCGGAAATGCTAATAATAGAAAATTTGGTTTTGTACTCGAGGAACAAACCTGGAGGTGCCGGGACAGCGGGCCAGTTAGCATATCCATTATTGTCATAGCAGAAACACCTACAATATAATGAACCCCGAACTGCAAGTAGCCATAAGGACTTCTCATTTAACTTGTCCATTATCTTATGGTAAACGTAAGGAAGAAAACGGACATCATCAGCAGCAGCAACAACCATCTCCTCCTTGAAGGGCCTATAGGTCCATATCTCGGGATCCTGAAATAGCCAGTGAGTATTAAGTAAAATTATCTAAGGCATCGCAATCTTGAACATGAATATTTGCATCAGGAATCAAGTTGGTTGATGTTTACCAAAATTGATAGATCATCTACCATACTCTTTTCCCAAGGGTAAGTCAAAATAAGCAGAACTACTTAAATATGCATTAGAACTCCGTTGTGATTGTGAAGACGAACATTTAAATGATCCACAGCACTCAAATAATAAGGGAGAAAGCAGAATTCATAAGTATCATCAATCCTAACAAAATGAAGTTTGCCTAACCTCTTTCATGAGACCTCGGACTTTTTTCTTCTCAGCATAAGAAATGCCTATATACACAAAAAAATAAAAATTATTAAGGAGACAAAAGGATGAAAACTTGATGACCTACAAGACAGAATGCAAAAGACATCAATAGGAGTTGTCAAATTTACCACAAAGAATCATCAAAAAGATTTTGATGTTCCAGGTCACTTGTCAAAGATGAAACTACACTTCTCAGTTCAAATTTACTTTGAACTGGAATATCCTATTCTATAAATAAGAAACTGACCCTTAATGCTATTGCCTTGACAAAATGTACAGTTATCATCACAAATATACTTCTATCATTTTTTAAGTGCTCCAGGCCCTGTCATTTTAGCTCAAGTCACAAAAAACAGATGTGCCTGAAAATGCATCCATGAAATATCCACATAGACATTCTACGCAGTCTACAAAATGAGCTGACCCTTAATGTTATTGCCTTAACCATATATACATTTATCACATTTATCATCACATACATATGTTATCATTTTCAAGTGCTCCTGGCCCTTTCCATTTTAGCCAAGTCACAAAAAAGAGAGGTGGAAAATTGTATCCATGAAACATTCATATAAACATTCCACACAGACTATACAAGGAACGTAACTCCTACTTCTATTACTATCCATGACAATTTTCTTGACATAAACTCTTAAATTGAAGTCCTTAATTTTCTTCAGTTCAAATAAATTTTTGGGTTCAAACAAAGATATCTAGTACTGGCAAAGTGAAGGTATGCAGGTCAGATTAAACAAAAAAGAAGCATACAATGTACATTAGAAAAAACATAGGGTGTGAGATACATACCACAATAGCGACTATCTGCAAGAAGGCCAACAAATGAAATGTATTCAATCTGAGATCTGGAGCGTCCTTGTTGTTCCTCGAATAGATTGTATGCTATCTGCACAGACAGAAAATTTGCAATTTCAGCATGTTTTCGTCTATCTGATATCTACCTACCAACACACAAGAAAGAATTTGCATACACCATTGGAATTGCTAAGCAATATATCCACACAATACCTATTCAGCTTACATATCTGTGGTATCTATCAATGGCGTATTTTACATACATTATTCTCATCAGTTGCACTGTTTCCTCTCACAAATATGTGATGACAAAAGTATATACTCGGAGCATAATAATAAATAAAAGAACTATAATCATTCAGCTTCAGCTAGTTTAAATTGTCCCTAATCCCAAAGAACAGCAAAGGATGACCACAACAGAAAGGTATCAAACTACAAAAATTGTTCCTATTCAAGACACAAAAGCAAGAACAAAGGACTTCAACAACTTGCTTATACAGCTTAATATTATCCTCCTGGGAAACAACACGAGCAGAAACTTTGCTCATACAGGTAAATGGAGTTCTTTTTTTTTTTTTTTTTTCTTTCCTGCCAGTTCTTGCTCATCTGGAGCATAAAGAATTGTTGAAAAGAGACAGTATAATACATACAACAGATTGAAAAGCAAGAATACCAAATACAAAGGCAATTTGTATTTCAATGACCTGTGTATCCATCACATTGTGTAGCTTGATCCCAAATTGAAAATATAATGCCTGCACAATAAGTACGAATGATAAGATATAACTTTCAGTAAGCACAAAGGAAGAAGCGCAACATATCAGATGCTGCAAACCTCGCTGTCGCGTTTGCAGTCATGTATAACTTTTGTGAAATGGGGAGATTCAAGCATAGGCTTGCAAGCTCGCATGAGTTTGTCGCCCCCTCGAAAAGCATCAATTATGTATACGGCCTCTTGAGATGCAATCTGGGGAAAAACAATAACTTATTAATGCATTGATTAAAGCTTTTAATTCACAAGAAGCAAATTAGAAAATAAAATAGCATATACCTGCATGATGCAAAGACGTCCCTCTCGACTCAGGTCAACACCTTCACAGTCAAATCCAATCACTTTTTCCTTGTCAGAAGATGGGTACAGAAATTCAAGAGGAAGTTGAGATGGGTCGGTGATTATATGAATAGGAACCTCAGTCATTGTGTCATTCGACGCACTCTCATTTTTCCCACTTGCTGTAAAATTTTCAGCATTAGTTTAGCTTACATGTAAGTTAAACTTTTCTTGGAGTGGTATAATTCAAAAGGATTTTATGCACAACAGTCATTTCTCATAGACATTTGCTATTAAGTACAGAATTCAAGCCACTCAAAATTCCATGCCTCTGGATCACAGGATCAGATACCATTGAACAAGTTCCTTCAGGAATAATACATACACCAAGTTTCCAAGTCACTCATGTCGTGTACTTTACTCGGAATATGAGGATTTGTCACCTAATTTACGAACAGAAACTTCATGAAACAAATCTATCATCTAAAATCTCTTACCGAATTGACTGCACTGGAACTATAAGGGTTAACCCAACAAACGTTGGTGGAAAATCACAACACTCTTTTCTAAATCCCTAAGCAATATATTATAGTTATCCGAAATCCTAGAAGGGTTTTTCAACCCTCGTTCAAAACTAACACCAAGATTGATTGATTGATAAAGAATCAAGGCGGCAGCAGGGTTCAAAAAACATTTTCGATCCCACCAATAGTAACTCTAAGGCATTTGGGATTCCGAAGAATATCGACGGAGAATTGAATAATCGATTTGAAACAAAATTAAAAAAGCACATCATTATCAATCGAGAAGAGAAAGGTCTCAATCAAACCGCAGGTTAAAACACGAAAAACTAATCACGAATCCGCACATCAAATCGGAAAAACGAAAACTCAAATCGCAAGAATTCTCAATTTTTAATACAGAGAAAAGAATCAGCACCTGGGTTGGCAGGGAGAGGAATGTAAGTCTTGTAAGGAGGAAGAGCAGCCATTTGAATCTCAAACTAACACAAAGAAGCACATAATCCGTTCAAAACATCACCAATCAAGCAAGGGAGAAAGAACAAACGCGTATGATTGGATGCTCTTTCTCACTGGGCTTCTCTTTAAGGAATCGGAGGTTTTTCAATTTGAGCGATGGTGCAGAGTACAGAGTGCCTTTTATATTAACTGTCTTTTGCCAGCTATGTGGCAATCTTGCACAGTTGTGGCGTGACCTTCATGGAATAGTCAATTTAAACTTATGTATTTCTTTATTTTATGGAATTTAATGTATACTTTTTATTGTAATAATATTAGAATTAACAATTTGATTATGTAAATCATAAAATAGCTCGTATTGTATATGCCAATAATGTCATATGTTTTTTAAGTTGAACTGATACAAATTCTACCTTGTAGTTCATCTACCCATGTTGTAAATTCTTATAAATGTACAACCATGTTATTTCGGGTGAAAACAAATCGATTCAATCCGTACACCCATTGATGTGTTCGGTGAGGTTGAATTATGAACGTTATGGGATTTAAGAGAATGAAAATTATGAGAGAATTGTATGTGGATATACAATAATTCTAAATCCTAAAATATAGTTGGATGGAATATATTCGCGGATATCCGAGTTATCCATTAACACAAACTCTAACATTTATGTTTTAATATGTTTTTTCTCCTTTTCGTTAGAGACACAATTTAATAATCAATCCAAATTCACATACATAACAAAACCCAAAAAAAGAAGTGTGAGGCTATTATTTGTTTGATAATTAAATTAATTTGAACTTTTAAAAAACTATATGATATCTACGAATATCCGTTTCGTAAAAACAATGATCCATTGTTAATTAGATGATCCAGAAACACATCAATATTACGGATTTTGCCAAGTCATCGGATTTCTCGAATCGGTTTATCTTAGCTCATCATTAACATCAATCATTTGTCACATGTTAAAAAGTAGTAAAACTATATATCATCCCGTTAACGCAATTACAATGTCTCAAACGGTTTGGTTAAACTACATAGACTTTACAAGTACGTTGTTACAAAAATTTCAGTAAACTATCACTTACCATATCTTCTTCTTTAGCAATCGATATGAGCTTTCTGGTTAGGGTTCCTCAAGCTAACCAAGGCTTCTATTTCTCTCATTATGCATGCTTTGTTTCAAACAACACCATATGCATAAAGAGCCCCTACTCACTTTGTCCATCGAACACCAGGACGCTTCCAACGACAATCGTCCGTTTTTCCGATGCACTGAAATGTTATCCCATTTCATTTCGGTTTAAGCTTTTGTCCTAGTTTTGCTCGGACTCGTACTCGATTTGTAGGTATGCATATTTTTCATCCATGTTATCCATGTATATGCCTAAATATATCATTATATCTACTTACATATTAGTCCTACTTAAGTCTTAATAATGCAATAATATTAATAATATTATTTAGGATTATTTAGGTTACACAAGAAAATCATTTGGTTCATTTCATTTTATTTGATATGACATAGAATTGTAAGCCTTGAATGGACATCATCTGTTTGAGCCTTTACTGTTTTGTCAAGTCTTATATTTGCCTATCAAGTATAAGGGTTTCGTTATTCTATATATATTAACATTCCCTTCTGCCTCCAAATAATATGGTTATCATCTCTTTATCAGTAACCTAAAACTCCTCAATAAAAAATCTCTAAAAGTGGACGTAATCATTACTGGGTAAACCACTATAAATTTGTGCGTCATCTTTCTTGTTTGTTGAATTTTGTTCTTTTCTCAAAATTCTGCACACCAAACTGGTATCAGAGCTTTGGGTTCTTTGGTTTTCTGTAATCTAGGAGAAATATGTCTTCTTTCAACATGGAGATCGACAAGTTCACAAGGAGGAATAGTTTCAACTTATGTCAAATTAAGATGCAAGCGTTGATGAAACAAGAAGGCTTATGGGGCTGCTGTCAAGGAAGGAATCCGATAAGAAAAAGGGTGATGGTGTTGAGATGGCTACTTAGGAGGATAAGGTGCATTTGAACATCATGTTGTATCTCGTAGATGATGTCATATACGAGGTTTTGGATTAGGATATAGCAATCAAATTGCGGTTGAAGTTGGAAAGTCTCTACATGACAAAGTCTCACACCAACAAGTTACTTTTACACCAATGTTTGTTCAGCATGCGAATGCGGAAACATACACAATGTTGTAAACACTTAGATCACTACTTTTGCCTGCGCGTAGGGACGTCCCCCATGAACACAATTCTTTTATATTTACATAATATTGATGTTAAGATTGGGGATGAGGAGGTTGCATTGATTCTATTGGTATCTTTTCCGTCATCATATGAAAACTTTGTCCAGTCATTTTTTGTTGGAAAATATACTATTACTCTGGAAGACATCAGGTAATCCCTTCATACAAGGGAACTACGTCACAAGTTGAATGAAAGTGGTGTAGGTAGGGAAGGTCAGACATCTAGCATGTACACAAGGGAGACAAGGGACAAGGAAAATCAAGGAAGAAGGACAAAAAGTCGTCTTCTTCAAAAGGTCTTAAGCCTAATGACATCTACATGAAACTGTTGTAATGGAAAGAGCATTGGGAGAACGAATGTCCTAAGAAAAAAAACCGCGGGATTTTGGTTTTGCAGTTGTTGTAGAAGATTATTTTAAATCAAATGATCAAGATATAACTTTGGTTATTGGTGGACACGCTAATCAGGTTGATGTGTGGGTTCTTAATTCTAGAGCTTCCTATCACATATATCATAACAAAGAGTGGTTCAAAACTTATAAGTAGGTAGATGGTGACAGTATTTCCATGGCCAATAGTTTTGTCTGTAAGGCGGTTGAAATTGGCTTGATTAAAATCAGGACACATGAAGGTAGATTTCGTACATTGAACGAGGTCATACATGTTCTACATATTACTAAAAATTTGACGTCCTACGATGGATAGAAGGGGTATTGTTTCAAAGGTGAAGGTAGATTTTTGAATGTTTGTAAGGGTTCTGATGTTATTATGAAAAGTGTCAAAAGGGGCACTTTATATTTCCTATAGTGTTCTATTGTTTAAGGGTCTGTTTTTGTTGCTTCTTCAAAGGTTCACAAGGATGATATAACTAAGTTATGGCAGATGAGACTTGGTCATATGGGTGAAAGGAGAATGTAGATTCGGGCAAAGGAAGATCTTCTTGGTGGTCACAAGATCACGAACGTTGACTTTTGCACCGAAGCAAGTTTCCAAAGGGTATTCACAAGATTAAAGGAACACTTGATTACATCCATTTGGATTGTTGGCGTCCGGATAACATTGAGTATGTAGGAGGTCAGAGGTATTTCTTGATATATTGTCATTGATGATTATTCAAAAATAACTTGGTTGTTTGCCATGAAACACAACGGATCGAGAAGCTTTCAAGAACTTCAAGGAGTGGAAAACGTTAGTGGAGAATCAAACGTGGAAGAAGATCAAAAGGATTTGAACTGATAATGCTTGGAGTTTTGTTCGTCTGAGTTTGATCAATTCTATAAGGATATTGGACTGCTCGGTATCATACATCTAGGCATACACCACAACAGAACGGTATAGTTGAGAGGATGGATCAAACTCTACTAGAGAGAGCGAGATGCATGCTCTCTAATAATGGTATGGAGTTTTTGGCGGCAGTAGTGACTACAACAAATTACTTGATACGGAGACCTCATACTGGCATAAGCTGCAAAACACCTTATGAGGTGTGGTATGGTAAGTATGTTGACAATTCTAATCTAAGGGCTTTTTGTTTTACCGTTTACTATCATGATAATGAGAGTAAACTCGATCCTTGAGAAAATAAATGAGTGTTTGTAGGTTATGGATATGGTGTCAAGGTATACAAAGTTTGGTCTCCATCCAAGAAAAGAGTTATTCTGAGTAGAAGTGTCGCCTTTGATGAGGGTTAATTTTATGCTTGACTTGATAGTAAAGCTAGTGAAATCAAGGGAGAGTAGAAGTGTTGATAAATAGGTGGAGATCTAGTTTCTTTCTCAAGAAGAAAAGAAACATCCATAGTCAAAAGCTGAGCTACTAGAATCTACAAATCAACCACCAAAAGTATTTCACTAGAGCTTAGTTGAGGGTCGCTCAAGAAGAGTTGGACTAAGACCTCCAAAAAGGTATGGTTTTGAGGATATGGTTGGTTATGCTCTATAGGTTGTTGAATGGGTGGATACTCATGAACCATCCATATATAAAGAAGGTGTATCAAGGTCTGAAGCTAAACAGTGGTTTGTAGAAATGGGAGATGGGATGAAGAATTTGGGAGCAGCTTGAAAAATTTTAGGAATGGAGATTCTTAGAGATAGGGATCATAAGAAGCTTTTCTTATCACATAAAGACTAATTAAACAAGAAAACATTGCATGCATGTGAATATTGTGTTGAGTTTAATCAAAATCTACTATTGTTAGAAAATATAATACCTGAATTTGAATACTTCAGTTTTAGTCCTAATATGAGTTTAGATTATTTTTAAAAAGAAATTTTATTTTATTTTTATTGTAGTTGAACCTTGATTGATATCAACAACCTTTTCCTGTTATTTGTCCTCGTGTCAACTATGTTCGTGCAAAAACTTCCCAAGAGGTCATCTTGAAATTTCTCTTGCACGAGCACACTTAACTCTAGAGTTATTTGTCTTCACCCTACCATTGGAAAAGAAGAATTCTTTTTTTTTAGATAAAGGTAAATTAATAGAAAGTGAGAAAAAATATAATCGGGCCCGTTAAGACCCAATTAACCAAGATACAAGGTTCATGTACATGCTTGTGACCCGAGATCTACGGCCAAAAAACCTCAAATGGGGTACTTTAGGAAGGCATGCAATCCTCTTGAACATTCCCACTAGCCTAAACATGTGTAAGACAATGATACAACCAAACCAATATAGCTCATGAGGCTCACCCACCTTCGGCAATGCCATCAACAAAATAAGACACTCACAAGTCAAAAAAGTGCCTACCTCTCGGGACAATGATCAGTCCACCTTCGGCAAAGTCATCAGCGGACTCGAGCCAAGCCCAATACCAATATCAATATCAAAACAATCAGATAGCGGAGAAGATAAAAACTCCAAAGAAGACCAACTATGAGGCATAAATCCTCTCTCTAGCTCCAATTGGGAAAGCCTCATGTAACAAAGTATAGACATGGGATTTGATCAATCTCACAAGGATGTCAATCGGTATTCTATTATGGTCAAATACCAAGGCATTTCTGGAATATCATAAGTAATAAACCGTAGCAGAAAACGCATAAATTCTTGATCTGCTCGTCCAACTCCTTCCATGTACAGTGTGAATAAGTCAGTCCAATACCTCATATTTGGTGGTGATATCTCCCGGAATCCCGAAATTTGCACCAACCTGTCTCCAAACCTCACCAGCATATGTGCAGCCAAATATCAAGTGGTCATGTGAGTCACTCTCACTCATGCACCAACTGCAAGTAAGATCAATACCAAGGAAATGTAATCTATCTCTAGTAGAAAGCCGGCCAATAATGGTCATCCATAAGATAAAGTAGTGCTTAGGCTTGTTGCCCGGAACCCACACTACTCTGAACCAGTCCACCTCCTCACCCCGTGGTATGAGTAACTCATAAGCCTCAGCCACTCGGAATCTCCCCCCTCGACAGCATGAGTCCAGTATCTCCCTCACATGTGTCTCCACATCTGTAAAGGCAATCATCTCATCTCTAGCTCTGAGAAGTGCCTTCACCAAAGACGAGTCTCGAGGTGTGGCTATTTTATGAGATGTTACACCTATTATTAGTTGAACTAATTGAATCTCATGATTTGTTATTTGTTTTTCATATTATAATTATATCTTAAGTTTAATACTCAATACTAATCATCCGAATTTAAATACTTTAATTTTAATACCCAAAACAAATATCCAATATTAATCACCCATTTTAATTACCCGAAACAAATACCCAATATTAATTACTCATTTTAATTACCGAAAAAATACCTAATATAAATTACCCATTTAAATAGGGTTTAAAAGTAGTATCTTAGTCGTATACGAAATTTAAATCGGATACACAATACAAATACTCAATATTATTTACCCATTTTTCTTATCCGAAACAAATCCACAATATAAATTATTCATGTTAACTGCCGATCTTAATGATAAAATTTTAAAAGTTATATTAATAGAAAATATATTTTCAAGAGATTTTGTAGTTAATTAAGCTAATCCTACCTACATGTAAGATTGTAATTTTTTGCCATAAATTTTGTTTCAATTAATGTAATTAACAAACAAATCCCTTCCTATCCAATATTTGTTTAAATTTTTATCAATGTAAAATTAAAACTCTTGCAATTTATTGATCTCAATTAGTGTAATATAACCACACCCTTTCATATCAAATATGTAGTTCAAACCATGCCAATATTTATAATTTAAAAAAAAAATTGAAAGAGGAATAATATGTTAATGAAAATCAAGATAAGAAAGTTCATAAACTTTTGATGGGATAGTATCAGCCATCACTTCCCCAACATTGAGAGAGCAAGCATGTTTTGCCATTTCGTTAGCCACCGAATTAGCACTACGTGGGATATAGTTAATCTGAATTGAGCTAAAACAAGTCATCAGCTCAGAGATATCACTAAGGATGAGACCACCATGGCACCGTGGGACTTGGGAAGATGACAAAGCATTGACCACAATGAGGCTATCGGACTCAACAGTCAGAGTAGAGAGTCCCTTCCGCCTTGCTTCCATCAAGCCCAAACGAACTGCCGTTGCCTCTTCTCACCAAACCAGCCAGCTCCCGTCCAAGAACGACCCCACCACACCAAAAATATGGCCCAGATCATCCCTAAAAACGGCTCCTATTCCCATGCCTCCTCGGGATCCCATCGCAACGTTTGTATTCATCTTGATAGTTCCCCTCGGGGACACCTTCCATAAGGTTCCACAAGGAAAAACATATTGTGTTGAATTTCCCTTTCTCATCTTACTGTCATCAACCATTTTAAGCATACTATCCCTGAGCATTTGCATATTTGGTTGTTGATCCTCAAATAAATTCAGATTTCTCGTCCATGAGATCTAGGCACGAGTCACAAACTCAGCAACCGATTCGATCCCCCACCTGGAGTAAAGGCTCGTGATAAGTTCTTTACACGTACATGGAATGAGATCCCAAGCTCTTATTTGTATGTCAGTGTCATTCCAGATTTCTTTGACAGAGGGGCATAAGAATGTAGCATGCAAAACAGATTTAGAAAACTCCACACACCTGGCACATGTAGCGTCTTGCACAATGTGTTTTCCTTGAAGAGCTATTAACACCGCCAGACTTCCCGAGCAAAACCTCCACGCAAAATTGACGACTTTTGGATGAAGTTTCAACTTCCATATGATTGACGAAGCAGGAAGAGACTCACCAAGTAAAAGCTCATGCCAATTCCTAATGTGGTTACACCTCCCAAGCCAATATGAGGACTTTACCGTAAAATTCCCATCTTGGTTCGGCCACCAAACATGTGTATCAGTTCCTGCCAGCCCTTGTTGCGGCATTGACATAATAAGGTTAACATCCTCAAGATCTAAGACTTGTCGCAAAAGATCAAGGTTCTAGCTACTATCGTTTGCATTCATAAAATGACCCACCCTTAGCTCAGGATCCATGTTTTCCTTCTGACTTGGGCATTTCATCCTCTTTCCTCCTACTTCAACGATCCATGCTTGAGACCACACCCTAACCATACTATTGCAACCAACCCTCCATCCCAATCCTTCTAAGAGCAGTGATTTCGCACCCCAAATACTCCGCCACGAGTAGCTTGGTGCACTACCAAGGGAGGAAGACAAGAAACAATCCGAGTGATAGTATATGGCCCTAAGAACTTCATTAATAAAAGAATCGGGACAAGTTGCCAACTTCCACCCTTGTTTGGATAATATTGCTTGGTTGAAAACCCGAAGGTTTCAAAACTCCATACCCCCTATGTTATTTGGGAGACATAATTTCTCCCAACTCAACCAAAGTATTTTCCTCGCGGTAGAAGTCGACCCCACAAGAACTGGGCCATCATCGAATGTATCTCCTCGACCAAGGAATCCGGCATCTTGAACACGATCATCATATATGTCGGTATACTTTGTATGATTGACTTTAGCCATATCTCCCTTCCTGCTTGGGATAACATTCTCTCTTTCGAACCTTGTAGATTTTATGCAATTCGGTCTTTTATTCCTTCAAAGGAGGGCTTCTTTTAGTGGCCGAAAATAGTGGGTAAACCGAGGTAGAGACCGTGCCTCTGAACTCTCTTTACACCCAGCAAACCCTCAAGATGTGATCCATTAATCTCCGACACATTATTGCTGAACGAAACCTCGGACTTTGTGCAGTTAATTTTTTTGTCCCGATGCTCTCCCAGAGCGGCTAATAATATCAGTTAACATAGAGCGTTCTTGGAGGTTTGCTCTTGCAAAAAGCAAGCAATCATCAGCAAAAAGGAGGTGAGATATAGGAGGCATTGCGTTGTACCTTAACTCCATGAAATCTGCCTTGTTCAGTCCCCACTCGTAACAGCCCAAAGAACACCTCTACACATAGGATAAACAGATGTGGAGAGATCGGATCTCCTTGCCTAAGACCCCGAGAATGGATAACATTTCCTCTGTGACATCCATTAATGTTCAAAGTGAAAGTAGGCGTGGAAACACACTCCATTATCTTTTGGATCCAAAGAGCATCGAATCCAAATCTGTGCATGACCGCCTTAAGAAAGCCCCACTCAATTATGTCGTACGCTTTACTCATGTCAAGCTTCAACGCCATCTCTCCTTCCACACCTTTCTGTTTATTCTTCATATGCTGGAACACTTCGAGCGTGATGATGGCATTATCCGTTATGTGTCTTCCTGAAACAAAAGCACTTTGTTCTCGAGAAATAATGTCAAGCAAAATCTTCTTTAGCCTATTTGCTAGTACATTTGTGATAATCTTATACAACACAGTACATAAACTAATAGGTCTAAAATCACCGACCTAATAGGATTAGCCATCTTTAGTATAAGGGTAATAACTGTTTTATTAACCTCTTTTATGCTCTTTGTACCCCTCCACCATTCTTTAACAAACTGAACAACGTCACCACCGACCGTGGTCCAATAACGTTTGTAGAAGATAGCGTGTATACCATCTACCCCTGGTGCCTTCCGTGGGTGCATCTGATTAATAGCATTCAAAATATCTGCTCCCTCCGATTCCTTAGTAAGCTCCATATTCATCGTTGATGTTACCTTAGGTTCAATAACATATACCGTGTTGGTCATGTCCGGATGCTCACCTTCAGTTCCAAACAACGAGGTATAGAAACTAACCACTGCATTTTCAATTTTTCTGTCTCCCTCACACCTTTGATCTGATTCATCCAGGATGTAATGAATGTTATTCTTCCGCTGTCTCTGTGATGCCTTGTGGTGAAAATAACATGTGTTACGGTCTCCATCTCTCACCTCATTTGTACGTGCCCTGAGATGCCAATAAGCCTCATGTTTTTTATATAATCTATCCAGTTTTGACGAAAGATAGGCACCTTTTTGCAAGACCTCGCCCGACGGGGCACGTTGCTGACAATCTTTCAGCTCTTTTTGGCAACGTTTGATCTCCTCCTTCCTGTCTCTGTCCATTGTCTTCCCCCAAGCCTCCAGGTCAGACAGAGTAAAATCAAGTTTCTCAACCATTTGTGTACCAGCACAAGCAGACCATGCATTACGTACAACTTCATCACATTATACATTCTCTAACCACCATGTTTCGAATTTTTTGTTTCTCTTTCTCTTATAACTATCAAATATTTATAAATATCAAATAATTGAAATTAATTTGTATAAGATTATAATTTGTATTTAATTAAAAAAATCTCTTCCTATCAAATATTTATTTTAAATTTTTTACAAAAGGAACATTAAATCAAGTACGAGGGTGGCGAATGCTCTAAGATGGTGGAATCATAAAGAGAATATGGAGTATACAAACTACCGCGACGTCTTGATGCCGAGAAGCCGAACAACAAATATCCGCATCAAGAGAAAAAGACACCTAATATATGTGGATCTTACGACATTCCTCCTACCTACATGAGGGATCTTCGAAGGCCTCGAACACAACCACGATCAACCTGATCAAACAAAGGGCATATGACTACAACCTCATCTCATACAACCGATCACACCGAACTCAAGCAATGTCATCAATGGGAAAGTCATTAAGTCAAGAAGTAGTATAATTTTCTTTCTTCTCCTCCCTTTCTTTTTCTTTTGTTTTATTTTATTTTTCGAAAAGCCTTTGAACACTTGTACAAAGCACAAGAACTCATCAATGATTCAAAGGTCATTATGGTCGGTCCGTCTGATTTTGTTTTGAGAAATTGATGTATTGAATGTTTTACCTTAGTTTTTATGTAAGCTTGGTTATTTTTTTCGCATTTTTCATGTATTCTATTAGAATGTCCATGTATGTAAAGTTGTTATCACGTTAATTTTTTTGGAACTCGTTGTGTGTTTCCTGCCCATTTAAAGTTGACCTCAAGTCTCACAGTACACAGAGTAATAGTTTTAAGAGGTCCAAATTTCCCTTCTACTCGTCTACTCCAATGAACAAAGGCGTGTGGTTGACGGTTCTTCCTCCTTTCTTGCAACTTTATGACAATAGTGGTAAATCCTAGCTTGATAGTGCTCTCATATTGTTAAAAAGTTCACGATGAACTAGGGACGGATCCAGGATCCAATGTTCGAGTAGGCTAGATGTGCATATAATTTTCTTTTTTCTTTATCCATCGTCACGTATTTAGAATTGAAAATATAGTTGTCCGATTTTACTAGTTTAAAATTACTTATAAAATAGTATATTATTTTACAATTCAAATCCATTATCATACAAAAATCATATAATACATGTATATCATTGCCATATTTTTTTTAAAAAGTGATAAAGAAGAAAATTAATTGAGAAAAGCTTAATTGAAATAAAGTTTATATGTTATGAATTATAACATATCTATAAACAAAATATTAATTAATTATTTCGTGATTCAATAATTTCTCTTCAATTAGAGAAGCTAAGAAACAAAATTTAAAAGGTATTTTGCTCTAATTAATAAAAATTGAGAAATAAAAAACAAAATGTAGGATAAAAATTCAATTTAAAGATGAGAGTACGAGGTCATTGACTTTTAAAGTACGAAAAGATCATTCCTCCTAAAAAATTAAATGCACATTTAGAAGAAAAAAAAAAGTAATGGAATTGGAACCTAGGACAAAATGAACAATATTTCCTCCCAAACGTTAGTACCACTGTACTACAAAGGATAAATGTAAATATTTATGCTTTGTTTTTAAAAAGATACGGGTAGGCCGTAGTAAATCTCAGTCACCCCTAAATTCGTATATGTGACGAACTAAAATTCTAATTCTCATGTTCGTTTTTTCTCATTGATTACGGTGGTAACATGCGTTTTTTTGTAAGAGAATGCATGAGGCATTGTGTTTGTCCAAGAGAAACTACAGCAATCGGGCAATAAGTGTGCAAACTTCCAAATTTTAGAGTTTTCAAACACTCAGACTCATGACAATATTTAGTTATGCAAGCAAACTCTAATATGGATTTTTTTATATGCTGTTTTTAAATTTGTATAAACATGCGTGGTATAAATTGTGGTAAATTGTCAAGTTATTGTGGTGTAGAAATATCGCTTAATGGAATAAGACGAATTGTTCTCCGTGTGGTGGGGTAAAGTTGAATATGCTTATATAGTCATATGTACAAAATAATGTTCCAATTTACGTTTAAAACCCAAAAATTATGTATGATTTCTACAAAATGATGTTTCCAATTTACGTTAGTTTTGGCAGAAGCCTACGAGAAAGGTGCCATTTGAAAGGCTTCGGGATGAGGGTCGGTGATTCCTCTACTTTAACTAGAGAATCTTGGGTTAGTTGTTGTGGATTCTACGCACCCCATTGTTTAACCCAGTATTGTGTTATCAAGGATTAGTAGCTCGGGATTAGGTCTATGATTTGTTTGTATTTTCGAAAGAGCAGTAGGATTGGAGAATCGTATTCTATGTTTAATGTCTTCTTAGACCTTGATAACTCATATATTAGAGGAGCCGCCTCCGTGTGCTAGGAGATTGTTGTTAGATGACCTTTATGGGGGTGACTTTTCTCGTATGATTTGAATACGTGCGGAGAGATTATTCCCGTTTTTACCAAAAAAAATACGGTGTCATAAGTTTAGTATCATCTACCATCGTAGATGTCATAAATTGGAATTTTTTTAATATTTCTTGAGATAGAACTCCGAATAATCTAATTCATAATATTCATCCAGAGTCTTTTGACCCATAAGTGGTATAACCCTTGTTTTTTTAAGAGAAAAACATATTACAATTTCAAAAATTTTGTAAGAGGACGGGGGGAGAGGATTTGAGAGTTTATCACTTTTATATTAAGAATTTAGATTTTAGGATTTAGGGTACACGGTTTGGTCGGAGCGGTGAAATGAAATAAGTTAAGATAAAGAAAGAAAATAGAAATAATTAGATCACTTTTATGTATTAAAAACCTCTAAACAAACGTATTTTTTTATTGATTTGAAATTATCCCGTTATTAGAAATAATTCCTAACGTTTTCAAAACAAGTCCATCTATCTATTATCTATCGATCCATAACTATAAAACCCAGTACAGAAGACCACCCGTTAGCACTGACATTAACTCATGTTCAATAGATGGTATTAAATTATATGAGAGATACCGAAAAAAGGTTATCTCGTTAAATATGAATATTTATATGAGAGGCTTCAATAAACCGACAAAGAATGGGGAAAAAAATGTTCACGATCTCACTCTTGATATATATATCTGTCTTGATATACTCCGATAAACATGACCTTATAGAGCCCCAATGTAGGACCCAAAGACGTACATTTTGATGTGTGTTCTTATGGTTATGATAACAAACTCTTAGGGGGTGTTTGGTTGAACCATTCTTCCCCTTTGGTGGTCTGTATCTCTAATAACCAGTACCCGAGCTGTTTTTGTAGCAAAACAAACTAGTCATTCTACTCATCAACCTTGGTTCGCCTTCGTTCTTCTTGTATAGATCGGAATATTCTCATGGCGGATTCATTGATTCGTCGCCCATCAAGAGGGACGGGTTTGATTGCCCGCGTCTCCTTCTCATAACCACCTTTATCGAACGTAGGAACCGTGAACTCCAACAACCTCCGATTCGTAGTTGTAGTTGAAGTTGGTTCCATTGGAAACAAAGGAAGTGCATCCTGGGCAACCCACTCGACCGAGCTGCTTTCCGTGCTACCTTGTACATCATGGTCACTTGTTCCACCACTGCTTTTCTGGTGACTCAAGACGCATGGCAAGCGTGAGCTTACGTCGTCATGATACGAGACTGTAATAGGGAATCCATGGACCATCTCTTGTTGAGAAGCCGGGATTCCGTAAGCTGCATTGAGGAAGTAAGACCCAGCTGGCGTTCCGTAGAGATGACCGTTGGAAGGACATGGTCCGGTGTATGGCTTGTACACGAGTAACACGAGTCCTTCTGACGACATGACCGGAACTAACAACTGAGGTAACATCTTATCATGTGAGTTTGCAGGTGGTGCTGGTGTAGGAACCGTTGTAGTGCTCAAACAAAGATCGGTGGATTGCGGTGGTGGTGATGGCGGTGATTTTGTATTGAAACGAGTTCTTGGGTCATAGTGGAAAGAAGGAAGCGGCATTTTCATGGTACTCGGATTCTTGTTTTTCAGTGGTAGAGGTCGCGGTGGCAAAGATACTGAAGGTGGTGGTGGTAATATTTCTATGTTGAGGACTTCATGAATGCCTTTGTTTACACAAAAACTATCTTCTAAGAAATTGTGAGGTGAAGAAGCAAGACGTCTTTGCACCTTAACTAACCGATGCAACTCGAATATTTGAAAGGCGAAAACTCGTTGCTGACTGCATTATCACATGACACAACAAATCAATCTAACTAACATATGCAAGAGTGACATGTAATAATTTATTTGACAATACAATGAAATTTAAGGTAATACTTACTTGATAAGAATTCTCCTTGTTTTCCAGAAATTCTCTTGACCAATCTTTAGCACAATAGCATCAAGGGAGACACCGACACTCTCCTCGTCACACTGACTACTATCATGAATTGAAGGAACTACACATTGTTTTGTTCTCAATGCAGAGGCGGCATCATTCAGGTTCTCATTGTTTTCTTCAACAGACATGTTAATCCTTCTAGAATCTTCATTAGCTCTAACAGCAGATACTGAAGCCAACCTTTTACTAGGCCCCTCACATTCACGAGCATGCGGCGTATTGGAATGATCATCAGGGTCTAGATCAAAGACACTTACTCTTTTTAGCCTATTAAGACCAAACTTTAAGTGTGCGGCTTCACTGGTAGAGTTTGGAACCGCACGATCCAGCTCATCTTCATTAGTGGAATGCCTCTCAGGACGAGCATAGTTCTTAGAAACACTAGGAGCTGAATTTGCAAAGGCTTTGCTAAAGATTCCATCAGAAGGGCAAGCAGATCTAAGTGTTGGGGTTATATGAGTTGATCTAGGACCGTAGAAGGGAGATACAGTTCGCTTCTCTGAGCTACCACCCTATAACCATGCATCAGTTAATCTAATTAGCTTCAAGGAACACAGTAAGCATGAACAATATCATTCATAATGTTTTTTTGACTCTTCAAATCATCACATCTAAATATATACAAGACAAATAAGCTTATCATCCTTAAAAAAACATGGGCAACATTTGCTGAACATATATAACATTCTAGAAGCAGAAGCCTTGATCAGTACTATATTATGAAAAATAGGTGGGAAAATGTGTTCGAATGAAACTCACATGGCCCGAAGAACCTACAAGATCCATCTGGCCGTTGTTGTTTGACTTGAAAGACGTCGTAGTTGTTAACCCAAGGGCAAGCCTCCTAGAAGGTGTGGCATGTTCTTCATAAATAGCCATTTTGTTTCTAGGAGGTGGTTTTGGCGCTCCTTTCTCGGTATCTTTCACATGTAGCCTAGGAAACAAGGTTCCATAGTCTTGCACCCAATCCTTTCCACATTTAGTCCTCTCATCAAAACCTTTACCTATCATCCACAACAAATAGAACATTAGTCTAATTTTTTTTTAGCTCTCTATCAAAATCAATTAACATATCTCAAGAACTTCCAGTTACCCAGATGATAAATAGATTTTTCAATGTAGAAATGTAGATAGTTTAGAGGACATGATCAAGCCCAACAGAAGATATATAAAAATAAAAAAAAACACAAAAGTCAAACTACATTGCCCTACTCAAGCTTGGTTCATTTTGAAGCTAAACAATAATCAACCCTAAAAATATTTAAGATTTCTAACAATGAACCAGAAAAGTTTAGTTCATTTTGAAACTTTACCCTACAATATTAGTCTAGTTTCAAGATTTCTAACTATATGGAAACATGTTTTCATCAAGCAAAAGACTAATGTATTTTTCAAGCTTCCCTTGATGAATCAATCAACATTATTCATTCAGTTTCAGTTACCCAAAGGATGAATGTTGAATTTCCAATGTAAAAAATTAAAATAGTTCAATGCCCACGATCAATTTGCAATCCCCACTCAAGTGAGTGCAATCTAATCAGCCTGAATCAACAATCAACCCTAATAGATCTTAGATTTCTAACAATGACCCATAAAGGGAAAACCACAGTCTTCAAAGTAACCATAACACAATTTTCTTTAACACACAAGAAGAAGAGCTAAAAACAAAATTTCCTCCAAACTCACCTCAAAAATAACACAAAAACAAAAAACAAGAACAGAGTCACATCAACAGAAGAAGCAGATTCAGAATCCTTGAGAAAGCATTCGAGTAGAGAGAATGTGAATGATCAATGTGACCCGACAATTGTCTAGATATTAGTGAATCTTATAGGTGCCAAAATAGAAAAGAAAAAGACTCTAAATTTGTCTCACACGTGTTTTTCTAGTTATATTCTCTTGGACATTTGTCCCTTTACACTCTCATTTAGGCAAGCTTTGCCACACGAAGGTATTGAAAACACATGGAAGAACATCCAGACCTGAAAATCGGGTGAACATCGCCCTAATCGATCGGATTTTGTTCCTCGTGAGAAATGGGTATCTGAAAATAGAGGAGTGAAGGTTGGAGAAATTGTGGGGAAAGTGTTTTTCTTTTCTCCGGGTCAAAGTGGACAAAGTGTTTCAATCAAGATTTTAATCAAGATTTTAATTAGTTCAAATAGTAACTAATTTTGTGTGATCTTTATACCCTTAGGAATCCAGATCCTCTCCTAATAACTATTTTCTAATCCAGATCATCTCCTAATAACTATTTTCTAATATTTTCTTAATGATTTAATATTGACCATTAGATTAGATCAATGGTCATGATTTATTCAATTAAAATTAAATAAGATTATTAAATAGATAAAACTAAAAATTATCCTCAAGAACGATATATTCGTCAAAACAGAATGCTTCCAGGGACGTTTGCAGAGGAGGAGTAGAGCACCATATCTGTCGTTCATTCTTCAAGCTCTGATATGTGCCGCCAACATATCTTTTCTTGCCTAATTATCTTCACTCGTTCTCGGATGTCAATCAATTTGTGCCCACATCACTTTTTAGTTCTCTTCTTGATCGATTCATGGTTGTGACAAAGGTTTGTTCTATCCTTGCAATTTCCGTGTATGTATTGCTCATCAATTGGATAAAATGGCAATTTGTGCCTACCTCTTTGTTGTCAATTTGTGTCCTTGTTAAAGGTATAATTTGAACACCATACATGTCTGTTAGGTGCTATAAAATGAGCATGCCCACCACATGTTTGATAAATTGTCAATAAGTAAAAACTGATTTTTATGAGAACTTATTGTACATTTCAAATGGTTTACTTATGATCGATTTTATGCTGCATTTCAATGGCCAACATCATGTTTCTTCTATTTACCTGAGGAATTATTACCATTATTAATTGAGAAATCTTATAGAATGTCTACATTTATTTCTTACATTCTAAATATCTGATCATTTTTTGTAAGCACAATCACTAAATATTAATTATATTATTTAGTCATCCATGATTCATATTTGTAATCTCTAAATCTTTCTCCAAACAAACATGTGTTTGTCTCTTTCAATACTGTTTGATCAAACTGATATGTTGCTATTGTCATATCTCGCACCTTAGACACTTTAAAATCAGAATGTACTCTGTATTGTTTGACCCTCATAAGGGGTCGGGCTTTCCCAAATTGTGTATCCGGCGCATAGTCTAAGTAGTAATCAATCAGGGGAAAGCCCGATTCCTTATAAGAGTCAAACAATACATTCAATCTAATAGGTTTCTGACAGCATAAAAAAACTAAAAATATAATCTAAGACTAAGGATAATGCTTGAATGTGTTGAAGCCCTTTATTCTAAAGATTGACCAAATCTGGAGAAAAATAAAGATGTTACACATATGCAAATAAAATATATAATTAATGTTCAATTGTATTTTCCCAAATAACTAGTATTTTACAATATAAGAGGTTTAATATTAATTATAAATTATAGTATAGATTACCTACCAATGAGATATTCAAATAATATACGGTACTTATGACAAAAGTTGAGTGCTCAAAAACTTCGAGTAGCATCACCTGCAAAATAAAAATATAAAATTCTCACGTGAACTATCGTATGAAATAAAAAATTATTGACAAATTGAAATTAAAATATCTTTAGCAACATCACTAAATATATTGATACAAAATCATTACTCAACTAATCTAATTTTTGGATGTATATAGAGATAACGTTCAACTCAATTTCACTTGTAAATCACTTTGCTCCAAAAACATTCTCATTTTTCATAAATTAAAGAGTCGTAGTTTGAGAATAAGCAAACGAACTTTACCAAATAATATCGAGATTTTGAAAATTAATTCTTTCAAATTTTATTAGCTAATTGGATTTTAAATTTCAATTTAATATAACAATGTATACACGTACCTTGACTTTTCTCTGACTTTTCACCAAGAGAAGCTTCAACTTGGGATGCCACAATATGGATAACTCATCTTTAGTCTACCCGTAAGAAACTCAAGCTCGTAATCTTCTCTTTTTGTTTCCTTCTCGGATGGCCACAAAGGAAGACGAAGGTTACTGTCATATGAGAGCAAAGCTCCATCCTTCTTGGCTAAAGCGATCAATGCCTTTTTCCCTGTAACATCGTCTTGCTGAAAAAATATTTTTAATCCGAAATCTACTTTTCGGTGAAATTACTTGGTCTCTTTCATTTTGAAAGCTAAAAACTTATCAAGAGAAATTTATATATAAGTGAGAATTTACTTTGTTCGGTTCTATATAGGATATAGCGTTCTTCTTCTTCTTCGCTTGTTCATCTTCGATCAATCTCGAACGAAAATTCTCTGAATCGTATTTAACTACATCCACACGCTACACAAGAAGCAATTCTAGTTAAGCAAACAAAAGTACACTCATATCCAAAGTTCAATGAAGATCAAAAGAGGGAGAGATACCTTGAGGAAAAAAATGTGCAGTATGCATATCTAAAACTGAAACCAAGAAGCCTAAAATACAATCCTGCAAGACCGAAGTGGTTGATCATAATTGAATTATAGAAATAAGACATTACATGTAAATAGATAACCGGAGAAGATATTGTTGGGACGATCGGGAGAAGAAATTGCAGGGACGATCGGGAGAAGAAGTAACATGAAACAATGAATCGGGGAATACTAAAAACCTTTGGGATTAAGTATATATAGCAATTGGAAAGAAATCTAATGAAGCTTGTTAAATAAACTTACAGAATGCCTCAATCAGAATAGAATCACATAACATTTTTTAAATCTATATTAATTAAGATTTATTTTTAACGGTTAAAACAAATTTGTCAAGAAAAACTAAATCTAAAAATAGCTTTTTAAAAACAATGATTTTAAGGCTTATAAATATAATTAATTGATCTTATCCGAACGAATCAGAAAAGAAAAAAAAGTTATTGATAAGCAATATTTTTAGATAATAAGATCTTCTTCCTCCGCCAAGATCTTATCCGAACGAATAAGAAAAAAAAAAATTTACGTTCTGTTGTTTGGAGGATTTGATAAACCGTTAAAAAAAATTATATTTAGGTTTTTAGTTTAATAAATAAGATTTTTTTGACTTAATTAATTATTTAGAAATTTTTTTTAATCTCTCAAAAATTTTTGAGGCCGCCACGTCAACACAAGTGACGGCTCTTTTAGTATAGGTATATAGATTGAATTACGTGTCATTTTTTGGGCTGATTTTGGTTAATACATGTACAAGTTATATTTCGGGATAAAAATTGATAAAATGATCCTTTGAATTATGAAATTGAACTTTAATCTTAACTTTTCATCTTTTGATTTTTACCTTCAAATTATTTTCTTGGAATATTTAAAAAATAAAGTGTGTTGTCATCACATTATTATCATCAATTGAATTGTCAACCAGTAGGGTTCATGATATGGTTCGATTTTATGACATAATGTTGTTATCAAATGTATTGTCACAAACTATATTGTCACCGATTATTTTGAACATGTTTTACTGTCATTAATTTTGTTGTCACTTCAAAGACTACCGATGTTAAGCGTTGATTTGAGCTTGGGATGGAGAAGGTTTCTAGAAAAGAGGCAAAATTCTTGTTTGCTCTTATTTCGCACATTTTGTGAGCACGTAACATGAGGATTTTCGATCATCATGCTTGTGCCTACGAGCAACTGAGCAAGCTTGCTTGGGATTTGGTTGTTGAGTTCAACAAAGATGGTAATTCTTCGACAAAGGACAAGCGGGGACTAAAGCAATGGACCTCGATGGCAACGTCCTCCGGCGGGCGTTGTCAAGATCAACTGCGATGCTTCGATCATACCTGGAAAAAAGTTTTGGTGCCGGGGGTGATTGCTCGAAACGCTATAGGGATGGTATTGCTTGCATCTTCTAGATTGTTTCGAGGACAACCGTTTGTTGAGGGTGTTGAAGGCAGGGTTATGGTTTAGGCATTACAAATGGCTCAACAGAAGGTTGGAGTAGGATGGTGTGCGAGTCCCACTCGGCGGGATTTGTAAGGAGGTTGAACCATAATTTGAGTGGAAGAGGAACGGTTGTTGGGTTAGTATGACTGTTAAGGAAGCTTGCATTATCTTTCGATGAGTTTCGGTGGAGTTTCCCAAGGAGACCAGGGAACGGGGCTGCTCATTGTCTTGCTAGGCTCCTTCTGGTGGAGACGTTGCATTTTCATTCTAGTTTACATTTATTTCTAGAGCTGCAGAAAGTTGTGGATGATGATTTGGAGATTGAATAAGATTTTAATTTATCAAAAAAAAATATATTGTCGGTTGTTGTGTTGGCACCAACATTATTATTTGTATTGTCATCAACTATATTATCACTAACTATGTTGTGCGGAATCATTGAGAAATAACAGAATTCAACAAACAAGAAAGACAACACACATAGTTTTATAGTGGTTCACCCAATAAAGGCTACCTCCACTTTCCAGAGAGATTTTATTGAGGAGTTTCAGACGGATGAAAAGATAAACAGATGATAACTAGGTTATCCCATATTACAGATGATAACTAGGTTATCCCAGATTTTTTAGATTATCGAATGAACAGATTATCAAATGATCGGATTGAATAAATGATTAGATTATCAAATGATAGGAGACTAAATGAACTCTACAATATATATATATATATATAAATAGGAACAACCCTAGGTTTATACTTGGACAAGTTTATTGTAAGGGCCGTAGTCTTTCGGGCCAAGACCGGACCTTGGCCGAGATCTGGCCCTGCCGCGGCCGCGCTGTCGTCCCGACGCGCCCGCGCCGTGTTAATCGCCCTGCCGCGGCCGCGCTGTCGTCCCGACGCGCCCGCTCCGTGTTAATCGCCTTGCAGCCGTTTCGGGACTGTTTGATTTATGCTTTACCAACTCTTTGTTAATCTTGCTGAGCAAGTACTTCTTTCCTCACTTTTCCTTTTCCTTTCTCCATCCCGTTCGTGCTTGCCCTTCCTTTCCCTTCCCTTGTTCTTGCTTGTTTTGCCTTGGATCTTGCCTAAGTTGAAGGTGTTGCTGTTGTGCCTAGTTGCTGAGCTCCTAATGCTAGCTAAGTTGTTGCCTTGCTCCTGGGTTGCCTTGAATCCCAGCTGTGGTAAGCCTTGTGCCCTCTCTTCTTTTCTTCTTTCTTGTTCCCTCCTTTCTAGCTTAAGTTTCTAGCTTAAGGATAGATGAATGTATAGGCCTTGTGTTGATGTGGTTGTGTATGTGTATGTGTGTGAACCTGCAATGGACGAAGAAGACGTGGTGTGGTCGAGTGAAGAAACGAAGAAGAGCTGATGAACCGAGTCCTGCGTAGTTGACGCGCCCGCGCTGACGTCCTGCCGCGCCCGCGCCCAAACCCTGCCGCGCCCGCGCTGACGTCCCGCCGAGCCCGCGTCCAAACCTTGACGCGTCCGCGTCCAAACCTTGACGCGCCCGCGTCGACGTCCCGCCGCGCCCGCGTCGACGTCCCGCCGCGCCCGCGGCCACGATCAGCCGCTCCTGCGGTCTTTGCTTTCGCCCCTGCGTTCCCCATTCTCGCAGGTGCGTCTTGTCCCGGGATCACTTATGGTTTAGTGGTTCCTTCCCTCACTAGTATGCGGACCTAGTATCATGCTAGGACCCGAGTGTTAACGTTAGGTTACTGAAATGCCGGTTAGGGCTTTGAGGATTACAAGTTGGATATGATCCCTTATGGATCCCTTGGGTCTAGGTGTGACCCTTTGTATGATCAGGTTGTGATATATATCTGTGTGCCTCGTATAGGCTGAGTTGTCCTCCAGTTGGAGTGGACGTTCCGGAGTTTGTTACTCGAGAGTGCTTCTGATAACGAGGTAAGTCCATAGGACTTACTTAGCTACTATCCTTATATTGGATGTATGCTTGAGTGGTGTTTGCGTTATGTGTTTAATAGCATGCTTATGATTATGTTTATGACCGACCTATGTCATATTGACCGCCCATCGTAGTGGCTGTGATAACCTTTCCCTTTCATCCCGTAGTTGGAGTCTGGGAGGTTCTCTGTAGTCAGGCCAGTTCTGGTATAAAGGAAGGCCCCTCACCATTTCCCTCAGGGTACACGGGAGGTGTGCCGATACTACTCCAGCTGGATATGGTACTCAGAGGCGAGGATCATATTCCTCGTGTCACCTATTTTCATCTATATATATATTTATACGATTCTATGTTTTGACCTATTCAAGATAATAACCTGGTAAATGTTTGTTATCATGCTGGAGTGTTTAATATTTCTAAGGTGTGTTTGTGCTCTAGTATTATCTTATATATGTGTATAGTTAGCTAACGGTTTCATACCGTGTTGTAGTTCCTTCGCAGGTTAGGACGCTGCAGGGTTATTCAGAGGGGGTGATCCGCTGAGGGCTCCGTACACTGGGCCGTTATCGGGGCTATGGGGTTTTTATATTGTACAACTTGGTTCTTTTGTACTCAGCGGTACTGGTGTATCACTTTTGAAACTTATATTTATATCGGTTTATGTTTTGTATTTAATCTGTTAGTGCCTTGTTGTAAGATTCAGTGAAATTGTTGTCAGGCTAGGGTCAGGATCCATTGTGAGATCCTAGCCCAGTAGCGCCTCGAGTCCCGCGGATTCGGGGTGTTACATTTATACTTAGCAAGTTAAAACTTGACATGTTTATACTTGAAAGCCAATTATATGATTGAGTCAAACAGAAATAAGTCCAATTCAATGCATATTCAACAAATCTCCACCTTGACTTGAATCCACACATATATACCAGATGCATCAGTCAATGCCCGAATCCTCACAGATTTACCAGACGTATTAGTCAATGCCTATACCAGATGCACTAGTCAATGTTCATACCAGATGTATTAATCAATGTTCAGACCAGATGACATATGTATTAATCAATGTCCAGACCAACTCCTCTCTCTATCCAGATGTGTCTCTTGGACACTCAGCAACTTCTAACATTTAGCAAGTCCAAATAATGTTGGAACTTGTTGTGAGGTACCGGCTTGATGAATATATCAATAAGATTATCAACAATCCCTACTTTCTTTACCTTGATACTCTTCTCACTTTTCAAGAAATGATAATTGTCGTCAATATGTTTAGTCCTCTCATGATGAACCTGATCCTTTGCCAAACGAATTGCACTTAAATTGTCACAGTATACAATAGCTTGATCGTGATGTATACCTAGATCACTAATCAATCCCTTCAACCAAATTCCCTCTTTAGGGTTTGTAGTAGACAAAGTGACCGTGGGTTGTAAGGTTGTCTTCCAACTCACAACGGAACCCTTAAGAGATAAAACATATCCGTCATAAATCTTCTAGTATCAACATCTCATGCATAATCAAAATCATAATACTTTGTGACCAAACATATATTGTGTATCATTCCCCAAAACGAGCCCAATGTCAGATGTACCTCTATCTCTAAGAATCTCCATTCCTAGAATTTTCCGATCTACTCAGATCCTGCATCTCATCTCCCGATGTTGCAAACCACTGTGCAGCTTCAGACTTAGATACAAATTTTGTATAGGTGGATGGTTCATGAGTATCCACCTCTTCAACAACATGTAGAGCATAACCAATCATATCCTCAAAGTCATACCCTTGTTTACTCCAACTCTTCTTCAGCATCCCTCAGCTAAGCTCTGGTGAATATCTTTTGATGGTTGATCTTCCTTTTCCAGAGTTTACATCCCTCTTTCACCCATATGACCAAGTCTCATATGTCATAACTTAGTCATATTATCCTTGTGAACCTATAAAGATGCAATAGAAACAGACCCATAAACAATAGAACCCTATAGGAAATATAAGGTGCTCCTTTTGACACCTCTCAAAATAACATTAGATACCTTACAGACATATAGAACTCCACCTTCACCTTTGAAACAAAACCCCTTACTATCTAGCATACTCAAGGATGTCAAAATTATTAGTGATAAGTGGAACATGTTTGACCTTGTTCAATATACATAATATTCCTTCACGTGTCCTGGTTTTAATCAAGGCAATTCCAACCGCCTTGTAGACATAATTTTTGGCCATGGAAATATTGTCACCATCTACCTGCTTGTAAGTTTCGAACCACTTTTTGTTAAGACATATGTGATAGGAAGCTCCAAAATCAAAAACCCGCATATCAGCCTGATACGTTTGTCTACCAACAACCAAAGTTATATCCTCATATGATTTAAAATCATCTTCTACAACAATTGTAGAACCAGAATCCTACGGTTTTTTCTTCTCAGGAAATTCGTTCTTCCAATGCCCTTTCTCCTTACAATAGTTGCAGACATCATCAGGCTTAGGGCCTTTTGAAGAAGACGGCTTCCCTGATTTTCCTTGTCCCTTGCCTCTGCTTGTATATAGACTAGATGTTTGATCATCCCTACCTACACCACTTTCATTCACCTTGTGGCGTAGTTCCCTTGTATGAAGGACAGACTTGACGTCTTCTAGGGTAATAGTATCTTTTCCAACAATAAATGAATGAACAAAATTTTCACATGACGGCGGCAAAGATACCAAAAAAATCAATGCAACATCATCGTCCTCAATCTTAACATTAAGATTACGCAAATCTAGAAGAATCGTGTTCAATTGATCTAAGTGTTCACGAAGTTGCGTACCTTCCTGCATTCACATGCTAAATAGATGTTGCTTCAAAAGCAATTTGTTGGTGAGAGACTTCGTCATGTAAAAACTTTCCAGCTTCAACCACTGTTTGGTTGCGGTATCTTGATCTGAAACCTGAGATAAGACATTATCTACGAGACACAACACGTGGTCGAATGTGTCTTATCCTCCTTAGTGGTCATCTCGCCAACATTGCCTTTTTCCTTATCGGATTTTGTGAGAGCCCTTTCTTTCGGACCGAGATCGGACCATAGCCGAGATTGGCTTTGGCCGAGATTTGCCTTGCCGCACCCGCGGGCACGTATGCCGCCCCTGCGGCCCTGTGATCCACCCCTGCGGTTTACGGCGGCTGCAGCCGGTTTTTTTGACTCCTTTGACCCGTTCTTTACTCCTTCTCTTACTCCTTACCTTGTTGAGAAAGGGTTTCATTCCATTTCTCATTCCATTCCAGACCTACCTACGTCCACCTTGCTTATCCTTCTTCCCTTGTGAGCTTGTTCTTGTTTTCCTTGGAGTTTGGTTTTGAAAGTGTACTTTGGGGTTGATGCTGATGCTAGTGATGTGTATGCTGAGCTTGGAAGCTAGCTATTGATGTTTGTGACTTCCCCTGCAGCCTAGGATTTTCAGGAGTGGTGAGTTCTTACTTCTTCTCCTTCTCTTCTTCTTTGATTCCTTCTCTTTAGCTTAGGATTAGTTGTTTTGATCATAGGGTGACGTTTGAATGTGTATTTATGTGTATGTGTATGAATCTGGAAGAGTATAGACGTGATTTGATCACGTGAAGAACCGAAGAGAATCCGCAAAGTTGCCTTCTGCAATGTCGCCGCCCCCGCGGCCAAGAGCCACCGCCCCCGCGGCTACCGTGCCACAGCGCCTGCGTCGTGCCAGCGGCGTACCTGCGCTTGCCTGCATTCTGTGTCACCGCCCCTGCGGCTTCTACCTTCCGCGCCTGCGGGTGACCTCTTCCGCCCCTGCGGTCTTAGTTCACGTAGGTCCGTTTTGTCCCGGAACTACTTATAGTCAAGTAGTTTCCTTTCCTTTCTAGTACAAGGGAACTAGTATCATGCTAGGTATCGGTTTATGACGAGTATGATATAGATATGCCGGTTATGGCCTTGAGGTTACGAGTTGAATTTGATCCCTTATGGATCCTTTGGGTCTAGGTGTGACCCTTTGTGTGTGATAGGATTGTGATATATATATATGTGTGTGTGTGCCTTGTATAGGTTGTGTTGTCCTCCAGTTGGAGTGGACGTTTCTGGGATTTGCTCGTAGCGAGATACTTCTGAGATTGAGGTAAGTCCATAGGACTTACTTAGCTACCGTCCTTATATTGGATGTGTGCTAGAGTGGTGTGTGTTATATGTTGTATAGCATGTGTTATTATGGTCACCGACCTATGTTATATTGACCGCCCATTGTAGTGGTTGTGACAACTTACCCTTTCATCCCGTAGTGGAGTCTGGGAAGCTCTTTGTACGCTAGCTAGACTTGGTATACGGGAAAGGTACTGATACCACTCCTTACGGTATACGGAAAGGTGCGCTGATACCACTTCAGCTAGCTATTGCACGCAGAGGCGAGGATTATATTCCTCGTGTCACCTATTCTCATATACTGATTTATATACTCTTGCGTGCCTAACGTTATAAAGATGATAAACCGGGTAAATGTGTGATATCATGTTGATGTGTTATTGTTTATATGATGTGTGGTTGTGCTCTTGCCTATCTTATATATGTGTATGGTTAGCTAACGGTTTCAAACCGTGTTGTAGATCCTTTGCAGGTTAGGAGAGTTGCAGAGTAATCCGGAGGGGTGATCTGCTGAGGGTTCCGTACACAGGGCGTACTCGTGGGATTTGGGTTATTTATATTGTACGGAGTTATGTTTTGACTTTTGTACTCAGCAGTACTTTGTATGACCTTTTGATCGATATATACATCAGTTTTATGTATTGTTTTAATCTATCAGTGTCTTGTTGTAAGATTCAGTGAAGTTGTTGTCAGGCTAGGGCCAGGATCCATTGTGAGATCCTAGCCCAATAGCACTCCGAGTCCTACGGATTTGGGGTGTTACAGATTTATTCCTTGACAGCGGCCCCATAAGCCACGTTGTTTTAGCAACGCTCGCATCTTGATTTGCTACAAACTGAAACCATTCCTCCCTGTGAACGTGTCGATCGTTATGTTAAAAGAAGACATATTTCTCCTATATTACAGAGAACAAAAGAACTCAAAGCTCTTATACCAGTTTTTGTGCGGAATCACTAAGAAAGAACAAAATTTAAAAAAACAAGAAAGACAACGCACATGTTTATAGTGGTTTACCCAATAAAGGTTACCTCCACTTTCCAAAGATATTTTATTGAGGAGTTTCAGAGTACAAATGAGAGGATATACAGATGATAATAGGTTATCCCAAATTTTTCAAATTATCAGATGAACAGATGATCATATTATCAGATGATATGAGACTAATAGAACCCTACAATATATATATATAGAAACAACCTTAGGTTTATACATGGACAAGTTTATACTTGGTAAGTTCAAACTTGACAGGTTTATACTTGACAAGTTTAAACATGGTAGGTTTATACTTGGAAGCCAAGTATTAGACTGGGCCAAAAGAAAAAGGCTCAAATAGAAATAAGCTCAATTCAAGGCATATTCAACAAATTATGTTCACACCAAACTATTATGTTGTCCTCTACCCATTGTCATCGGTTGTGTTGCCATCAACTAACTATCATCAATTGTGTGTCAACAACTCATTGTCACCAACACAACATCATCAATTATATTGTCAACAATCAATAGTCACCAATTGTGTTATAATCAACACACATTAAAAACATTATGCTAGAGTCATCACCAACACACAAACACCATTTTAGTGGTGCACCAACACTCAAATACACCATAATTATCATGTCCGTGTTGTTACTAACACTCAAAACGCCGCAAAAAAAACATGTTGATGTTGTCGTCAATGCTCAAAACACTACGTACGTTGGGTTGTCATCCACACTCAAAGTGTTATGTTCATGTTGTCATCAACACCTAAAAACCCAAAAGTATCATATTAGTCCCGTCACCAACATAAAAAATACAAAAAATAATCTTTTATTTTGTCACCGACACCCAAAAAATAATCTTGATACAAAAGAAATTTAAAAAGACAATTTTTTTAAAAAAATATTGTTATTTAAGGGGTCAAAAAAATAAAAAGTTAGGGATTAATTTTTCCAATTTCATGATTCAAAGTTTCAAATAGGTTGCTTAAAAATTCATCTTCTTTTTTATATAAAGGTAATGGGAGGAAAATTAGTTCCTAGAAACCGACCACCCTAAGGAGGTAGGAAATCGCAACAAGAACTCGGGGATCGACCAAGTAGCGTCAGCTTATCAGTAACATAATTGATTTCCCTAAAGATGTGCTTAACAAAAACCCTCGAGAACCCAACAAGCATAGAAGAGATTTCCGAAATGATTACATTCACATCCCACGAAGACTTTCAAAGGAGGTTGAGGGAGTTGATGAGCACCAGATTATCACCTTCATCTTATAAATTACTACAGTCAAGAAGTGCGGCCTTTTGGAGACCCTCACGAAGCGCAAAGGCTTCAGCTTCCAAAATAGAGTTAGCTTCACACCTACATCCAAAGACAGACCCAAGGAATCACGAATAATAAAACCAAATGCATACTTACCCGAATAGTTCCTAGAAGCGTTAAAGTTAATTTTAAAAAAATTAAAATTCAGTTTCTGCCATTTGATATTAATTTTCTTTCTTCTAGCTCTAGGGTCATTATTATTACTAGTTGTTGATTTCATGTTAGTTATGTCCCAATATTTAATGTGTTTCACAACTAGATGATCTAAGTTATTTGAAATTTTTTTGTTTGTTGAAAATGAGTTGACTCCTAGCATTCCAAACAAGACACCAAGTTACACAAGAGAGAGGGTATGATTAATATCCATAAAGTCATCACTATAAGATCATAGTACTTTATAATAAGGAATCTCTTTTTGGCTTTTATAATCTCAATTTGGCAATTTTCAATTGATACTCTTTCCATAGAAGACAAAGACCACCATCAAAAACCCGATGTTTGGATAAAATAAATCTTATTAAAACCAGTATTTTTTCAAAGAAAATCATCCGGTTCTATACTTATTTTAGTTTCAGCAAGCATAATCATCTGAATATGTTCATTTTTACAAGTTAGATTAATATTTGTCCAAAAAACTCTTTTTTCTCATACCCCTACGATTCCAAAAAGTGATCATCATGGAGAAACCTTAAAAAGAAATGGGAGGTAGAGTCCCTTAATTCATACATTCCATATTAATTCTAGATTTGATCAAGTTCTTTCCGGTCAAAATTATAATACGATAAGGAACCGATTGAGAGAAAGGGACAACAACTCTAGGGTTAGTACAGTTCTGACCGGTCACAAGAACCGGAGAGAATTGTAGTCTATTTTTATCCTTAATTTGATTGTCACAAGTTCAATAAGTCTTGCTACCTTTGGTCTCGTAAACACGAGAACAAAAGGTCTTGACATTTTTTTTGTTTCGCTACCATGGTTTACGACTACTTTACAATGTTCATTTGTAATGCTAGCATGGTGTGTTGTCTTTGAATAGAACAACTATATTTAACAACAACTACATATTCGACACAATCCCTAACTTTCACAATTTCAAAACTTATCAAGATGATTCAAATATATGCCAATAAATGGGTACAAAGGAGAATACCATCGTTTCCTAGGTTGCATAATAGGTATGATCAAGCAGTCGCAATATATATACAATAGAAAATCCAGGCCACTAATCCATACTCTAAATTTTTTTAAAAAAAAGGAGAATATGCCTAGTTGATTCTAACTTCACTAAACAAAATTGTTCGAATAGCAGTGAAAATACCAAATGTCGACCCCAATTAAATACATTGAAATAAAGTTCATTAGAAATAGTCCAGAGTACATAAAATTCGAGCACTTCACAATACAAAAGTACAACCAAGTATTCATGTTATCAGTGGTAGTAATCAAAGGGGAAAGCCACCAAGCAGTAAGATTACAACCAAATTAAGGAAACATAAAACTATAGATCAAAAGCTTGGTCAATTTAACTACTAAAAACACCATAAGCAAAAGAGCATACGCAATCCAGAAAGCCATACGCCTCCAATAACCACAAAAGATAGTTTTCATCATAAAAAACAAACATAAAATTTCAGTTTCTTTGAACCCTTCAGACCGGAGGATGTCATGTCTTCGTCCACTTCCATTGACTTCCTCTTGTTCGAGTCAGAATTGGTAGCATCACCATTCTTTACACCCATAGAACTCATCAACATATTCACGTTATTAAAGGATTGGAAGGAATATCATAAAAGAATTTTTCATCATCTTCAACACCCATGTCTCCATTGTTCAAACCTTCAGTAAGAACATCGTCTTGCTGAGTTCAGAATCATCATTCTCAAGGAGAGGCAACACTTCACTCATCAAGAATAATATTTTCAACACTTAGACGTTCATCCTTCTCGGCCAGAGGAGCCAATAAAACGTGATCATAAGTAGCAAAAGCCTCAATAATAAGTTCATCATTAGGATAAGGCCAACCAGAGGGCCAACAACAATACCAATATCAACAATATAATCATTATTCTTATCACTAGCCACACTCGAGTTCTTACACTTTCAAAGACATCAACAACTTGGACAAAATCCTAAGGGAACATCACAAGGGATTCACCAGGGCCAGATTTGTCATTCCAACTATCTTTAAATGTTTTGTGGTTATTAATAGAACTAATAGGAGACACGTCGGACTGGAAATTAATGATGATTCTACCTCTACTAGAGAGGTAAGGCCGAAACCCACCAATGGAAAAGGAGGAATTCCCATTTCTAATCTTGGGACCTCCTATTTTGCTCCACTGACCAAACGACCCACCAACAGTTTCGACATCAGTAGATATCATCATTCCTTTGTTCTTCTTAAAATTGATTCTAACCTTTCTAGCGTTAGCAACTTTAAGAGACAACTTTCAAAAACATGACTTTTCTCACCACAATGCCACAACCTTTCGAAAAATCCTCAAACCAAATAGGATAATCTTTGAAAACATTATTCTCGTTCGGAATAGGCACCCTATTATTGATAACAAGTTTATCATTAACATCCAGGTTAACACAAACTCGAATATAGGTTCCGACCTTACCATTCATAGCAAAAGGGTCCAGTTTAATAAACTTTCCAACACCATTATCCTCAATAGTAATTTAGATGGCTTCTCTATTAGCAAATTCTGTAAGAATCAAAGGGATTCAGACTCAAAGGTCGAGTACAGTGACTGATTCAGTCGGAGTATTAAAGTTTGGTTTCAAGATCACCAATTGACCAAGGACATGATATGGGTGCAAGTCCCATACCTTTTTTTTATCAACAGGGTTAACAAAGCTGATTTTAAATAAAAAGTTATCTTTAGGAGTTATAGAAACCTCCCCTTTCACATTTTTTCATTCAGACAATAGCTTATTTCTAATTTTTGGAAAATTAATAGGGTCTCCAAAGATATGACCCATTACGCAGGAATCTTTGAATTTCTGGAAGTTAGTTCTTACCTTAGACAACTTGTTAGGATAATAAGAGATTGAGTTTCCTTTTCCCCTTCACAGCAGCACTCAAGGGCACATGGATAGTAAAGAAGCACTCAATATCATCTCTTTGAAAGACAAAAGTTGACATCTTATTCTTTCCTTTCGGATACATATAGATTGCCTCTTTGAACGATTTGGACTTGTTCGACATACTCAGGGACCAAGAGAAAGGAACCCAAACACCAGAATAAGACAGTATTTCAGAAGGATTATATATAAGGACACAATACAAAGATAAGATAAAGAGAATAGAGATCAAAAAGCTTGGATCTAAAGGGTTTATATAGATGTTGCAGATACGTATAATAATCATACGACAAATCAAGTTATCAACTTTAACAAAACACTCAAGAGACCAAACGGACTTACCAGGCTTCCAACCAAAGCGATTAGACTTGAGCGGGATCTCCGGGTAGAAAGTAACTAGCTTCTAGGTTAGGAGAAGATCAATGGGAAATATGTAGTACCACAACCCTAAAGGGTTGTAGGCTAGGTTCAGACGAATGGAGACTGTAAAAAAGTTTGATTATCAGTCAAGTGTTTGTTGTTTGATTCTCTAGTGAAACAATGTAAACAAAATCGATTAACTGTCTTAATTGAGGCTGGGGTATTTTTGAATTTTCCGTATCAAAAACATCTAGTACTATTATTTTAGGAAGTTATTTGGGTTTTTGTGTAAATCCTAGACGTCATGCTCCCCTATATAAGCATGCCCGAAGGTTAAGTTTAGAGGCATCCGATCATCGACTAACTTCTTCAGTCTCGTTCTTTATTCTCTTCTCTCTCTTGTTCTAGTAGGATGTCATTGTTAGAGTTGCTTGGTAAGGTTCTTCCTAGAACCAAACCTTGTGAGTTATACTCTTTCATGTTTTCAATATATTGTTTTCTTGCTTTATATGTTACCATTAGTGGCTAGTCTCCTTCCTTGATATAAGGACTGAGATGATCCCTATAATGCTTTAATTATATTGTTTGCATATATGTTTATGAATTGAGATCTTTGATAATACTTCTTTTCAAATGGTTTAATTCTACCTTTTAGTTACCTTCGTTAATCTGGACGTTTTTAATCGGTTTAAATAAAACAAAGTGAAGAACCAAATTGTTTTTTTATTGGATGTTTTGAAAAGAACTTAGTTGAGAGAATACTAGTTTATTGAGGTCTTGGGAAAGCCTAATCATCGTAGATTTCACCGGTCTTTGTATCTTTTAAACTAGAGGACTTCTAGTGAATGTTTCCTAGATCTTTTTCGGGTTTCTAAGTGTGAATGAGTTTTCTTATACTCGCCGAACCGTTGGATTGAGAGCTACGTGAGTTGGAAAGCATGGTCTTGGTTTGTCTATGCACAAGACTACTTTAGATGATTACCTGTTTTATCTTTCATCAATGTTCACTACAACATGTATGCATCAGTAGTCTTATTTCTTTATAGTGGGATTCTCTACTTACTTAGATAATTCCCCCCTATAACTTTCTCAAAACCAATCATTGCTTTTGTTTTCTTTCTCTACCTTCTCATCATTGTTTACATAATACTGAATATTAAAGTTATTAAATCATATACAATCCCTGAGTTTGATAACCCGTATACTACAAGTGATCCCGTATTATTGCGGTATGTAGTTTTCTTACGGTAAAACTTATACGATCACCTTCTTCGAATCAAGGTCATGTGGGAGTTATGAGCGACGTTTGACGGAGATAAGGCTATATTGGCAATCAAAACCGTTGTTGATGTAATATCTCGAGGACACGTGGCTTACCCCATTCAAGAGGTAGTAGTTCGAGCTTGGGTAGATCCTTATTTACGCTTGGGCACGAGCATAATAAATATGTAAGACTTGTTTATACATTTCAAGTATCCTTGTAATATAATAATATGTCCTATTGATTTATGATTTGTATTTTGTAGGTTGAGTTGGCACACCATCTTTTGAATAAGACCTTGGGTACAAATGTTGGTGGATTCCAATATTTGATTGATAACATCGACTTGATGGTGAACGATCAGATTTCAAAGATACAAGCTTCATTAGAGAGTTTGTAGGAGAGGATTTTGTATTTTGTTCGGATACTTATATTTGACAAGTTTCGAGATAAAGTTAGCCACAAGTTCTTAGAGTTGTTGTTGGAAATCTATGAGAAGCGAAGAAGTTGAAGGACAACACCACATGTCGGGATTTCTATTTGAGGGATTTTTGTGGTCTTCCTTGTGCTCACGAGTTCTATATAGCCATGCAAGCACGTGTTCCATTAACTTTGGATCAAATCCATTCTTTTTGGAAGCAAGTGTAATGGCGTTTAGTGGATCCAATGGAAGAAGGTCGATACAAAAATTACATGGACCAACACCTAGAGAAGTTGAACGAATTTAGAGCAAGGATGGACTCAAGGGCGCTTACCACCGATCAAATTGAGAGAATGACATTGTGTTTCAAGGACGTTATACATCTAAGGAGCACTACTTTGAGGGAACCGTAACATGTAAGGGTCAAGTGAAGACCGAGTGGTAGAGAATCAACAAGGAGAGAGCCGATTTTGTAGGAGCATGGATGGATCGAGAACATCTGGAACAGGTGTTAGACGAGGTCGGCCACCGGGTTCGGGATGTGGAAAAGAGGGGGGAGAGCTGGAGTGACTTCTACTGATGGTGACCTTATTGAGTTCAACTAGTTGTAGACGAGGTCGGCCACCAGGTTCGGGACGCGGAATAGGGCCCGTAATTTTAGAGGGTGAAGTTGATGGGGAATATAATTGGTGTCCTGGTGAGATTCATCAATTCATGCTTCCTTATATACATTCTACAAGGAATGTTCTTGGAGACAAAAACTATGAATATCGGTCAATCGTAGTGGTTTTTCGGTTACTCGTCCGATGACTACTACTTGACTGTCCGTGGTGATTTGCTATGGAGTTGTGGTTTAATGATATAAACTATAGAAAAGTGTCTACTTTGTGTATATTTGACATAATTTTTAAGTTTTTGCTTATTTAAATTGTTGAAATAATTTATAATTTTATTCTTGTAGGTGTGGGTTCGTGACTCGCCTTTTGAGATCTTGTCAAAGACGTTGGCGATGCCTAACTAGCTCTTTCCCACCAAGATGTTGGATGTCGACGCCTATCATGGGCTTTTCCGTTACAACATATTACCATGTCGTGCTTGTCATTCTCGGAACCAACCCACAAACATGCTTATCATTGAGGAAGATCTCTCAAGATCAAGGCCCCCCTACCGAGATACGTACTATTGCATGGGTTGGAGGCGGATCATATTACATAGCGGTAAGTGAACAATATAACATTTACTTGTAACTTATTGTGTTTTTCATTACTCTAACTAACCATTCTATATGTACATTAATAGGTTTGGCTCAAACCAAATGCACTCATATCTTCTATTACATCCATATGGATTTATTGCCGAGACCCAAATGTCGCGGATTGGATTGAGCCTTTCCGTGCGAGGATGAAAGCTTTTGATGTTGCACGCAAGATCGAACGTCCTCCCGTTCGTGGACCTACAATAGTTGTAGATGCCCTCCCTTAATTGGAGATTCCAATTGTAATGTATTTTAACCGAAACTAATTTCAAGAATCCAAATATAATTTATTTTGATAATTTGTACTTTGGAACTTAGTTCGAGATTCCAATTGTAATGTATTTTAACCGAAACTACTTCGGAACTAAGTTTTCCGATTACTATTTTCAACGGATTCGGCATGCGTTGAGGTTTTGTTAACTTCAACGCAGACTGACTGTGTTGAAATTCAAAATATAACGGTGGTTTTGAACGTTGCCCATCAACTATAATTTTATCTGTTGGATTACACTATTGGGCATCCTGGTGGTCATAAATACCCGAGATCACATTTGCATTCATCACATACCATTTGACTCCCAAACTACTCACGCAAAGGCGTGAACATTTCTTGACGAAATCTCTCCAGCCATTTTCTATCCAAGCTCGTTCATTGGACTTTATCAACTTCATTATCGACTTTGCACCATTTGATAGTTTAAGACTAACATATCTAATCATTAGATATGTTAGTCTTAAAATGTCAAATGGTACAAAATCGATAATGTAGTTGAGGAAGTCCAATAGATGAGTTTGACTAGAAAATGACTGGAGAGATTTCACCGAGAAATACTCAATCGTTAGGTAGTGGCGAGCGTCTTCGAGGGAAGATTGTAGGAGTCCGCCCAATGGTATGCCATAGAATGAAACTCAACGTAATTGGCATGCGATGAAGTTGAACATTTTCAACGCAATCAGCCCACGTCGAAGCTCAATATTTTAAACGCAGTCGGTCTGCGTCGAAATTCAATATATTCAACGTAGTCGGACTGCGTTAAAGCTATACGCTTGTTAATTTCTAGGTCGTACTTTTAAGAGTCCGGTTTATAATTTATTAACTCTGCCGAATATACAGTTTTTTTTTACCCTAAAATTTTACCATGGCAACGCTGGAACGCTCTGCGAAGTTGGATCGAGGCTGAAACCTACCTGGCAACTTACTACTCAAACGACGTCGTAAAAGGAGAACTCCCTCGTAGCAAGCTTTTAAAAGCCCTAGCTGAAAACCCTAATTGGGAGCAAAGCGCTTCTGCTTCGACCCACTCCTTACTCTAACCTTAGTCGATTTGGAGGCCAAGATTTCCGAGAATGGGTAATGCCGTAATGCAAATTTCTTCTTTCAGTATAAGAATCTTCCATTTCAGATCTCGAAAAACGCTGAAGTTTCTGATTGATTTGGGGGTTTTCATTGTCCTTTTTCAGGTAAGGTGCACGGATCTTTGGCTCGTGCTGGGAAGGTGAGAGGGCAAACCCCAAAGGTCGCCAAGCAAGACAAGAAGAAGAAGCCCCGTGGTCGCGCCCACAAGCGTATGCAGTACAACCGCCGTTTCGTCACCGCCGGTAAGCTACTAATTAGTTTCAGCTTCTACGGTTCGGATTTGATTTCGCATTCGGAGACGTGTGTTTGTGTTTAGAAGATGATTTGATTCCGTTTTTAATTTCACGGGTGTTGAGGAATGTGCTTGCTTTGATTCATTTGTTGTGTGCTGGTTTTTTCTGCCTTCGAAAAAGGTGGCTAATTAGCCAATCACGTAACGTCAGCTGAATTGCTGTTTGTATGTGTGTGATTAGTCAGTAAGCTAACCGACAACAATTTTGTTGATGCCACTTTCCGTGATGTTCAGAATAGTGAAACTTCACATGAATGGGTGAACTAAATAGCAGGACAATACCACTTGTCTTGCGTAAAGGTTGAACTATGTTGCTTGCCTGCTAAAGGACTCATTTTGTTTGAATGAGAAAATTTGTTGACGTGTTGTAGTCTTAATAGACAATGAATGTGAGATATTTACAGATATTGCTTGAGTAGTTCATGCATTCAGTGCAAAGGGATGGCCCATGGTCCTTTTGAGTATGCATTTTTACCTCTAGTTTACTGATAGGCTAAGTCTTTACTTAAATACTATTGTATTAAAGGGTATGAATTGGTGGCTAATTAGCCAGTCATATAGCAGCTGAATGGCTGTAGTTGTATGTGATTGGTCAGTAAGCACACCAAGAGCAAAGTGCCGATGCTTATTTTGTGAAGCTAGATAATCTGCTTTGCATATGGCTATTGGCTAAATTGTTGTTACATTAATTTCATGAAATGAACATGATCTTAGTCATTTGCAGCATTCACTATGTGGCTGTGCAAATATGATGACCTTTTGTTGACCGACTTATCTTCTTTTTTTTTGACAAAATTTACAACTACCTGAATGTAAATGGAATAAGCCAACGAGTTGAAACTGTTGTATCTTGAGAAGTGAACTTGATTATGTAATATAATGTACTGTTGATGAACTGCACAAAATGCTGGATAACTAGTCTGTTTCTCACAAAGACACCTATCAAATGAGAAATCACTAAAAGCGACTTTTAATATGTACTGTTAGTGAAATTTTAAAGATATTATTATAATTACAAACTGTTAGATTGTGTCCTGCTTCACTTGTTCCTTTTTGCAACTAACTACCTGTTATGATAATTTTCTCTCATTGACATTAATGATATTTCATATATAAAAGAAAATGTGCGATCATACCCACTAATAAATCAAGATTCTGAGTTGGGTCTTAACAGCCTCTGTAAACGGACGCTTTGTCATTAGAGTGTGTTAACATACTTGCCTCAAAATGGATTGGCTTATAATGGTTTCAGAAATAAAATAATTCACGTGTTTGATAAATTGCTAAATGCTACATGACTACAACCTTTTTATTGAGAATATATCTGGCACGATGCTTCTGATTATGTAGTGTTCTAATTTACCACTTTACTGTTGCTATTTTTTTGTCTTTTTGTTTAAATACTCTCCTATCCCTGAGACTAAAGATGGTGGCTAATTAGCCAGTCATATAGCAGCTGAATGGCTGTCATTGTATGTGATTGGTCAGTAAGCTCACCAAAAGCAATTTGCTGACGCCTATTATGTGAAGCTAGATCATTGGCTTTCCTGAATGGTTGTTAACTAAATTACTGGCTCTTTTCATCTTATATGAAAATGATCTTTCTACCCTTGTAAGGTCAATTGCATCAGTTATAATATTTCAGTCTGTGCTAATTACTGTACATTCTTTTTAGTTAACTACTGTCCCTTGTTTGGACAAGACTTAACCATACAAACTATTTGAATGGGAATTGATGAGGCCAAAGGTTGGAAGTTGGAGCTGATGTTTATGGAAACTTGCATAACACAAATTTGAAAATTGTTATTACCAGAATACCCTGTTATTTTGTAATCGGCTTTAGGATTTACGTCCTGATTTATTTGTTCTGGTTTGCCTTTTAGCTAGTAGGATGTGTTTATTATTTGACTGACCATTTGTTATTACATGCAGTTGTTGGCTTCGGGAAGAAGAGAGGTCCTAACTCGTCGGAGAAGTAATCCTGAACCATATTAGATCGAGTATCATTGGCTATTTAGTTCTGTGTAGACAGTGGCAGATATAATGTGTGCATTTTTCTGTGGATTGATTTTGTTCAGCCAAAGTTGAAGGCTTCGTTCCTATTGCTTTTCCTTGTGAGATGCTTTAGGCTAAGTTTTGAGATTTTGAACATGTCAGTTTTATCTATAGGAAGTTGATCTTTCATCATTTTATGTCAACCATTTCTCCCTTAATAGTGGCCATTCATTAATCAAAATGTGTTTAACCTAATGTTAGCTGATTGTTTTAACAATCTTTTTGCATATTTATAAATCTAGCCTACCCGACTTTAAAGTTATTATGTTGTGTTTTTTAGCTATTCTTATCGAAATTGAAGATACTGTTATGTAAGACTCGAATCAACTACCGTAACATGCTTGCATTGAGTGGTGTTGTTTGGATGAATACCAATGCCAAGATTATTTTTAAACGAACTGGAAGAGTGATGAACTTAATGATGATGATGATGGAAAGAATAGGGTTTGATAAAGATGAAATGAAAAATTACTATTTAAATTAATTATTACCATACATAAATAATGTTAAATTTGAGATGTTCAAACGGTTATTATAAGTCATTATAAGTCTCTACTTTAATATAAGTCTCTGCTTTAAGATAGGTTCTTACATTATTATTATTATTATTATTATTATTATTATTATTATTATTATGAGTCTCCGGTCACTTTGGGTTAGTTCAAGCATTCGATCACTCTAGGCTAGGGCCGTTCAAACGGTCCGGACCGGACCGTAAACCCAAGGACCGGACCGGACCGTTTTATTTTTGTATGAAACGGTCCACGGACCGGACCGTTCAATACGGTCCGGTCCGGTCCGGTCCACCACGATCCGGTCCAATACGGTCCGGTCCGGACCGTATTGTTTTTTTTTCGAAAAAAATAAAAATTTGTATGGAATAAATCCGCTGTCCGGATTTGGACCGGACCGGACCGTATGGAATTCCTGTTCAAAATATATATAAAGTGTAAATTACGGTCCAGACGGGACCGGACCGGAATATTACGGTCCAGGACCGGATCGGAACTTCACAGTTACGGTCCAGGACCAGACCGGACCGGACCGTAATTTCCGGTCCGATTTTTCGGTCCGGTCCAAAAGTGTGCAGCCCTGCTCTAGGCCAACCTATTCTAATACAATCTGGTTTTTGTTTTTTATTTATTTATTTTTATCCGAGAACGAATCTAAACTAAACGATTGAGATTCAATTCAAGAAGAAATGAAGAATATATAGCATAAATTAAGAATCAAAATAGGTAGTATGTTTTCTCATTGTCTGAAAATCCAATTCTGTCGGGCTATCTCTGCCTACCAAACAGGAATCAATTTTGAAGCATATATTAGTGTAAAACAGAATTAGACACAAGAATTGCACTTGAAATGAAACCCAGCCTTTGCATATGGAATAGCATTTTCCCACGCAATTGCAAGACATAATTTGTGTGAAATAATCACAACCTTACAATTAATCTTCTTCTCCTACTTACTCTCCTGCCCCCATAACTCTTCCACTTGTCAACCTTCCCAATTTCATCTTCTCACCTCACAAAAACAAGCTTTTTTCCCTAATGCAATTACTCATCTCAATCAAAACACTCTTGCCTCTTTGCTACAACAAAGCTTTTCTCCCTGGATCTTGATCTTGATCATTTTCAGTCAATACCCATCTGAGGAAATCTGGATTCTTGATCCTCAATCGCACCTCTTTACAGCCAGCCCTTTGATGTTGATCTAGGATGTCACATGGCACATCCGAGCTCTATTTGGATCATCGGGTCTCTCGGATTGAATTCCTCCTATCCAAGAAAGAATATAAGAACTTTGTTGTTTTCGGTTGTCTATTGTAAGAGATCAACACATCAAAGTTGAGTCTCGGAAAAAACACAATACAATATGACAATGCAGGTTACAAGTCTATCTATCATTGAAAATGGTAAAGAATTCACAACTACCTACACGAGCACGGGCCGAGTAAATCATCACACAAGACCATTCTCCCTCAAGATATTCCATGCAATCTTGTTATTTCTAGTTTTAGGCCTTGGTTTGTGCATAGTAAGCATGAACATGATAAGATATTTCGACATTAGGAACATGGTCAAGACGTTTTCTAGGACGGAATCTTGTTTCGAAGGGAGTGTTAGTTTGGAGTCTTGGATAAGGCCTCCATCTAGATTAAGACATACCATGAATGACACTGAGCTTCTTTGGAGAGCTTCTTTTACCCCAAAGATCAATAAGTATCCGTTCAGGCGAGTTCGTAAGGTTGCCTTCATGTTCTTGACAAGGGGTCCTTTGCCCCTTGCACCTTTGTGGGAAAGGTTCTTTGCGGGAAACAAGGGTCTTTATACGATTTACGTTCATTCGTTGCCTGGTTATCGTGCCAACTTCTCGAGATTATCCGTCTTCTATGATAAACATATCCCTAGTCAGGTGAGATCTTTTGTTATCAATTGGTTTTAAGATGAAATTTCACTCAACTTATGCATGGTTTAACTTTCTATTCTATAGATGGTAGAGTGGGGGAAAATGAGCATGTGTGACGCGGAAAGACGGTTGCTCGCGAATGCACTCCTAGATTTCTCGAACGAGTGGTTTGTTCTCCTCTCAGAGGCTTGCATTCCTCTCCGTAACTTCACCATAACGTACCGGTACTTAGCAATGTCACAACATAGCTTCATGGGCTCGTACGATGAACACGGGCCTTTTGGTAGAGGACGCTATAACTCGAACATGGAGCCGGAGGTGAGCTTATCACAATGGAGAAAGGGATCCCAATGGTTTGAAGTAAACCGGGAACTCGCTTTAAAGATAGTTGAAGACACGACTTATCACCCAAAGTTCTTGAAGTTTTGTCAACCAGCTTGCTATGTAGATGAACATTATTTTCCTACCATGTTAACAATCGAGGCTCCGTCTCTACTAGCGAATCGGAGCCTCACGTACACGGATTGGTCAAGAGGCGGGCCTCATCCGGCGACTTTTGGAAAAGCCGATGTCTCGGAGGGTTTGCTTAAGAAGATCATGGAGACTCATATTTGCAAGTTTAACCGTCAAAAGGTTACATTGTGTTATATTTTTGCAAGGAAGTTTGCACCAAGTGCTTTGGAACCTCTTTTAGATTTGTCACCTAAAATGTTTGGTTACTGAATATATGGCAAATTGACGATTAGAAATTTAGAATTCATCAAATGCCTCAAGTTGGATGAAACATTCATAGTAGTATTAAGAACATCAAACTCTTGCAAGTGGTAAACCTAATGGCAAGTTTTTATTACTATTTAAACCTCATATACATTCCAAATGAATCCCACATCGACCCCCCATGATCAACACAGATCCAAATCTCATGAACTACAGTTGGACTGTAACAACTAACAACCAATATCCTGCCCTTTTTTTTTGTGTTTGAGTGGTTTAATCTCTGATTAAAAAAATGCAGAGACAAACCAAACCTAAAGAAAACTCAAGATATGGAAGCTATGGCCAGCCACTCCGATTTCCAAGGGAAAAAACTGAGAAACAATAGCAAGTAAAACGATAACGGAAGGCTGAGAATTATCAATTTTCTTCAAGGAGAGAAGCGTTTGTGTGAATAGGAAGATGAAGAAGAGGATCCGAAGTTCTGATCTAGGAGGATGACGAGCGCCATGGCTGTTGCTGAGTCCATGTACGGACGAACGGTGATGAGCTTGAAGACGTCGACGCCAAGCGCCACACCGCCGGCCGTTTCCTTTGGCCTGATCTCTGCTACACACTGCCTCGAGTTGTCGTACACTGAAACGCTGCGTTGTGCGTACGATCCTTCGATTTCGTAAATCACGTTCTTTCTCGGTGAGGATGAAGAGGAAAACTTAGTCGGCGAGGAGGTAGGAGACGACGTCGTTCCGCCGTTTCCTGAACTCACTTGCCCTATCGTCTTCGAGTTCCTGAAATTGACGTGTTTCCGAAACGAATATTTCGGATCTACGGTCTTCTCTCCATCGTAAACCATCCAGCTGTCTCCTAAACTCAATCTCTGCACATTCATCGCAAAATTTGACTTAGCAAATTAAGTACTGATATCAAAATATTCTGAAATTCAGATTTCACGTTTTCTTCACCGCAACGCATGATTAGCTTTTTAATCAAATTTCGTTTAGATTTTGGTATTCTTGAGATTTACCTTTCGGCGGATGGTGAGGAGAGGCTTGCCGGCGGCGTCCATGAGAACGATCTCCCCTCTGTTACCGGCGACGTAATTATCGACACGGTAGACCAGATTTCCTCTACTGTCAAACACAGTGAATCCGTTACAGTTCATCAACAACGACTTCTTCCACACGGTTAGCACCACAGAATCGCCGCTTCCGACTCCGGTTGGCGCCATATTCCATCCGCTAGAGACGGTGCTGTTGACCGATTTACCATTAGCTTTGGAGGCCGGAAAAGACGCATTTGGGAACACCTTTGTCATCGTCTTGAGAAAACTAAGAGATCAGCAGAGAGAATAATGATGATTATGGAGTATTGAATATTGAATATTGAATATTGCTGATGTTTGTGCTGAGAAGAGAACAAGCAACCGGGCTTGTATTTATATGCACAGACGGGAAAATGAAGAGAAGTTGAATTTGAGAGGTGGGACCACTGGTTTGAGTTGACGTCAGCAAATGAGATGCGTCTTTACAAGAGGACGGAAGGTGGCGGGAGAAATGGTGGGTCCTACCGAAAAAATAAAAAGGAAGTCTATTACGCATGGTGCCCATATGATTTTGTATTTCCATATGGTAACCATCCTTTTATAAAAATCTATATTATGTCCCTATTATAACTTAGATAATCTTACGTACATGAAGTCATATTAATTAAGAAAAATTATAATTCAAATATATCTAATAATAATATAGTCAAGAAACTTTTTATCTTTTTATAAATTTAATTTGAACCCATCAATTATAATAATAATGATATGCGTCTTTACATTTGAAAATTTTGAAAGCTAATAGATATCTGGTATTAGAAAATTTTTTACAGATTAGAGTTTTAGTAACTTTTTGGGTAGTTTTTTCAAGAGATTATTAAAACCGTTTTTTATTAAATTTCTATAATTTTCGTTCAATTTATCTCATAACTATTTGCATGTTATTATTATTTTTTTTAACACTTGTCTTTTTTTATAAGTTTATAACAAAAATATGCCCATAATTCTCCACATATCAAACACTTTTTAGCTTTTTTGTTAAATTTTCATATTTTAAAAAGCTACTCAACACTCTATCCAAAAATCTATCGAAAAAGCTTAAACTAGCGAAAAATCTCGATTCACCGAACATATCCTAAAATTTTAAATTTTAATTGATTTAAAAGTGTCATTCCATACCACGAATAAAAGAGAAATTGGTCATCAATTCATGACAATTATACAGGGTATAATTTGAATTTTTATTAAAAAATGAATAAAATTGTGAAATATTATAAACACCGAGGGAAAACGTCGGTTCTACTCGGTGGGCAATTCCTTTCATTTTCTCCTTGTTTGCATTCAGCCATTCAGGATTTCTTAAAAATAGATTTTCTGTATTTTAGTGCCGCCAAGAGAAAAACATGATTCAACATTTTTCGGAGCTCCATAATTCAAATAAATATTAAGCAAAAATACAAGGAATAATCCCAACTTTAGGAATATTTGCGAAAAATAGTTTAAAGTTTCAAAATTGCAAAATATACCGATTACATGCAATATTAGTATTAACGAAGTCTATTTTTCTCAACTTTAAAATTCTTACGTAAATGAAGTCGTATGTTCATATTCTTATTTGTTTTGCTCTAGTTTTTAAAATCTTTCATACATAATAAAATACACACATACGGTTTACGATCAAAACAATCCAAATGTTATTTATAAATAACGAGAACAAGATCCTTGTCTTTAAAATCCTTATAAAACAAAATACACATTAATTGTTTCTCTCCATTTTGAATACAAAAATCATGCCAATTACATTCAAAATAGTGACACCGTTGCTTAGGAATAAGATTCGAAGAAGCCTTTATTTTTCCTTTAATTGGGGGAAATACGTGTGGGAAACAAGTTGAATCGAGGCTTTAGTTTCTCAACACGATTCCTCGAGTTGTAACCAAACAAAATAAAATTAAAAAGTAAATGAAAAGTCTACCTTTGGATGTATATATGTTATTTATAGTGGTTAGGAATTGGATTCTTGGGTTTTTTTTGACATCCTTTGTAGAAGAGAAAACCGACCGTTGGATTTGGGATTGATGTACAAAAGGAATATAGGAAGTGCCAGTCTGCATTTGGTTGGATGTAAGTAGTGATAGTGCTACGTAACGTAGGATAATATATTCATGCTTTTATGCATGAAAGATTGAAAGGTAAAGATGTGTTTATCAACTTATAATGCAAAACAACCTTTGATGTATTGTCGATTCTTATACCATCACTCTTTTTAAAGAGTGTGGATGCTCATTTGATGATTCCAATTTGTTAAATGTTTTTTTGGGTTCATTGTGCATTTGGAAACGTAATAGATTACGTACATGATATTGTTAGTGAAATTCGCTTTCCTTTTTTACCTGAAAATTAACGTATTTTATATGTTTAGGGTTGTCTCATATTGATGTCATGTATATTAATTGGTTTTATAATGAAACATTGTGGTTTTGTAAGTAAGGTTTACTGTAACGTATTGAACTTAATTGTCGACCTTAAAAAAATTGAGTGCATACTAATGGTGAGTATTTTGTCTAGGTGGGTTTGTCAACTTTAAGGTAAGTTGTAAAGAGATTGGACGGTTATTAGAGAGGATATGTGAAGGAAAAGATCCTCACTTATAAGCAAGATGCTAAATGGATATGTTTACCGACAATGGACATGTTAAAGAATTAATTAACTATGGTCATTAGGAGCGATTCTTTTGTATTTGGAATTCATGTAGAGTTGACAAAGCATTGCCATATAAAGTTATGACACTAGTCGATCCTTTCGTGTGGTTTTGTGTGTGAATCATTTGACATACGTCCTTCAATTAAAATATATAACTCCGTGGAGAAAGGATGCGTTTGTAAAGACTTACAAATCTTACTATGTTATTTAACCCATCAAAAATTTATCATGATATTATAGCGGATTGATCTCACATTTTGACGCATTGAACATGTACGTCTACCTTGAAACGAGTGTAGACTTGGATATCTGGATGAACGTACTAATCAACCTTAAGGTATGTCGTCAAAAGTTTTCCGAGTCACGCAATTACTATAGAGTACACGTAACGGCAAAAATCCTACAGAGGTTATAAGCACGTACGCAAGATGCTACAATGGATGTGTTTACCGACTCTTATAAAATAATGTACGATAATTAGAAGTGATTCGTGTGTATTTGAAATTGATGTAGGGTTGACAAAGCATAGCCGTACAAAATTATGACATTAGTTGTTCCATTTGGTATCGGAATATGACTCCTTTCGCAAGGGTTCACACATGACTTTCAAGTTTAAAGGTAAAGTTTAAGTTATCATGATTTTTGTAATAGGATATTATATATTGGAGAAAATGCTTTATTCTCTTATCTTACCCGAAGTAGAACACCATTCAACCGGATAACAAAAATTAAATTTACAATACTTGCAAACACAAATTATATTAAGTGGGGTATTAGAATTTCAATAGACTTTCTAAAATCAGACGAAAAACAAATTATATTAAGTTGCTTAGTTATGTGTTTAAATTACATTATTGTAATTTGAAATTGCAAGACATCATTATAAATTTAGATATAATTTAGTTTTTATTTTTAACTTAAAAGATATTATATGAAATGCGTAAAACATTTATAAAAAAAAAAGTTACGCTTTTTGGTAACTTGATCTTATTCTTTCTGATATTGTTAATATTCTTTGTTTCTTTGATCAGGGTCTGGTGCGTCACATTTTTCGGAGGGTTAATATGGTGGCCAACAAGCTGGCGGACTTGGGACATGAGACTCCTCATCTAGTATCATTTTTCATGCGTTTGGTGGATGATCTCATCCGTTTAGATGCTCTAAAAAGGAGTGTCAATCTCGAAGAGATAGTTATGCATAATTGCTTACCTCATAGTATAAAAAAAAAGGTTATGCTTTATTTGGGTAAATATTCGTATATGAATATTATTGACGATGTTATAATATGAATATTTAGCAAGTTGAAAATTAATAAATTTTGTTAGGTTATTCTTTTATTTAAAATAGCAATCAATAACTACGAAAATTTTAGATATTAGTTTGTTTTTTTTTCTTAATTTAAATTGTGCATTGTAGACTTGTATTATGCCACAAAAACTCCAAAATTGTATTTATAAAAAAAAACATAGCAATAAGAATAGTAATAATTGCAAGTACAATAAAAAAAATTTATGTGAGTATAATCTTGCAAAATATATATTCCAATGTAAGATTAGCTTATATATAATTTAAGACTTGTATTGTGAAGCTTCGGTATTTTTGAACTCAAACATATTATATTGATTGTAGATTTATTATTTCTAGCGTACAAGATTATCTTATATATAAAATAAGATTCTACAGTATAATTTAAGCAAAGAAAATTGTTTAGAAAAGGAGATTGAGGTTTTGTGTACGGCCGTGGAAAAATAAACTAATATTCGTAAAATATACACAATTGCTTAATGAATAACTAATGGTTGGTTTATATTCTAAATTTTTTCATGTTTGAGGAAAGGTTTTAAACGAATTCAGATTTTATTGACATTTATTTCATAAAATAGTTTATAGTACGTGTTTTTGCACATGTATTTGTTAAGGAAAAAAAAAATCAAATTTACATATGTTAATGAGATATTCTCGTTCTTGAAGATGTTTTCCAGCCTGACAATACTAAAAGTTTTAAGAAGAAGGAATTAATGTTTATTTCAACAAGTTTTAATAAGAAGGAATTAATGTTTATTTGAAATAACGTAAAGGATTTCTTCCGATGAATCCACCATAATTAAAGGGTTAATCTATATGATGGAAAGTTAAGTGGAGTTAAAGCAGAGATTCTTCCAGAATTTTTACATTATAAAATATGTTATATGAAAAAATTTATTTTTTGTGATTATCGCACAAATTTTACTATTATTTTTATTTACATTACAAGGATGAAAATAAAATATTTTTAGTGATTTGGTAAAAAATTACTCCGAAAAAAATCGTGAGATCATCACGTGAGCATAAACGTCGCCTAATTTAGTAAAGTTATATGTATTGTATATAACAAATTATAAATTTTCAAAAATTTTAGTTCATTCATTTTTAAAATTTTAAACTAACTTTTCATTTTTTATTATTGACTAACTCTATATTTTGAAAATATTATAGTTTCAGTTTTGCATTCCAGGAAGATGTTAAATACACGATATTAAAACTACTCAACCCAATACTAACACACATCGAGACTGTCTATCAGACTTAAAAATATTCAAAAGTAAAATAAAATTTTGACTCACAGTTCCAATGTGTGTCAACGTCATATATTTCAAATTAATTTTTTAAAAATATTTTTAAAAAAAATCAACACTAACACACACTGAGAATGCGCGTTAAAGTAAAACCCTAAAATACCGCCTCTACGTGCGTTAATTATAAACTAGTAATTCCGATGATGTGTATTCGACGATCCTGCATTCTTATAATAAAAATGATGCATTTTACCTTAACAACTCCTTCAAACAAAACATATTTTCGCATTTGAAATCAAAATGATCGAATAAACATACAAAATGAGGTGTGATTTAATATTGACATCACACAATAAACCAAATCAATTGGTGGTAAATCTCCATCGATCGTACAAGAATGATTAAGATTTAGATTGGAATGAACCACAAGGACGACAAGGACGATTAATTTACGATTATCTAGTTCATAATAAACAATTAGTGCATGATTTGGTTTAGGTGAATGTGTGCCTCTAGTTTAGTCTTCGCTAGATTATGTTGTTTATAAAATAATGTAAGCCATAGGAGACAAAAATATAATTTGTGACAAGAGATTTGTGGTGGAGAGCCATTTAGCGGCACATTAGTCAAGATATTTATCTCAAACATGATTAGACGATAATTATTTTAGACTTTATGGTAAGTTGTGTTTGGTAACCACCATACTTATTAACAACAATTTTTCAATTTTATGAAGTTTAAAAAATATTAATGCAATCTCCAAGTGACTCGACTAAGATGAATAAATTTTTCTTAAGAATAAATCTATAATGAATAGCATGTTTATCTTTCATGTTTTCTTAAAGTTTTTTTTTTTGTTGAGAAGGAGAGGCAGTGGTCTCCCGCGAATCTAACGCGTTTTGGATAAATAAAAAAGAGGGCTAAGTAGTCCGTAAACAGGGGGATTTAGAGTTACGAGCCTATAGAACAAATCATGTTTGAGTAAGGTTGTTGAGATCAAATTTTGTGTATAACTATAAAACGTCAAAAAGTAATACAACCTATTAAGTGTTCTTCAAATTAAAACTAAAGCCCATTAGATAAAGCCCAAATCTCTTCCATCCAGCCCGGGGACGCCTATCTAATCTTAACATTTGTTATTTTTCTGGTTCCGTGACTTATATTTATGTGGTCTTCGCGACCTATTAAGTAATCCAACCTATTAAGGGTTAGTTTGGAAGCGATATGAATAATTTTCGGTAACGAAATGATTTCGAATCAATCAAAAGTTATGTTTGTTTAATAGTCTTTTAACACATGCAAGTAATTCCATCATTTCTATTTCCTTTCCTTACGCTTAATCAATTTCATTCCGTTTTCATTCCACCGTTCCAACAAAACGGGCACTAAGTGTTTATATATATATATATATATATATATATATATATATATATATATATATATATATATATATTTATTTATTTATACTCCCATTAATAATTAAATTTTTAAAAATAATTTTAGAAGCTTCGATAAACATAGCAACAACAAGTGGCAAAAATAGGCTCCCTTTAATAGATATAATATACATACATACATACAAATATATATATATATATATATATATATATATATATATATATATATATATATATATATATATTTGTATGTATGTATGTATATTATATCTATTAAAGGGAGCCTATTTTTGCCACTTGTTGTTGCTATGTTTATCGAAGCTTCTAAAATTATTTTTAAAAATTTAATTATTAATGGGAGTATAAATAAATAAATATATATATATATATATATATTTATTTATTTATACTCCCATTAATAATTAAATTTTTAAAAATAATTTTAGAAGCTTCGATAAACATAGCAACAACAAGTGGCAAAAATAGGCTCCCTTTAATAGATATAATATACATACATACATACAAATATATATATATATATATATATATATATATATATATATATATATATATATATATATATATTATATAACGTAAATCTAAAGTTAATGTTGATAGTAAATTTTTATCCTCTATATTTATATCGGTAAAATCTAAATAAATCGTGAAGAGGTCAGCCGAGTATCCGTACTAGAAATGTGGGTTATTTATGTAGTTTATAACCTGCATTTCTAGTAAAGGAGAAGGTGGAAGGTGACAATCACACGAAAGTGCAGATATGCTGATCACTCGTTAGTTTATCTCCTAGTCCTTGGAAAAGATTTAAATTGTGTTGACAAGAAATGGAGGGCTCTTAGAAGATATGAACCTTTAGATGTCACAATGGGCATGAAGTTCCTCTGACAAATTGCGTACCATCTCTAGGACTGCGAGAGATTGGTGTTGGGATTGAAGATCCTCTAATTCACGACTGAGTATTTTTAGGTGTTCTTGATGTCCTTTGAATTTCTTACGTGCCCAAACCTCTAGCGCAGATGTACAAGCATTGATCCTTTCCGGTGACCTTTCCCAAGAAGAACGTCAATTATGTTCAACAATAGAGTGACATTCTGGGTGTGAGAGCCAAAACGATTCAAAGTGGAACTGTTTATGTCCAAATCGGCGTTGATTTCTTCCCACGCCAGAAGTTTGCAAGAAAATAGGAGAGAGATCGGATTGGTACCGCTCCAAATGAATGATCTTATAATTAGGGAAAATTTGAACCCAAGAAGACAAGGCAATGAATTTGTCTAAACGTTCCCTGAGTAGTGATTGGATTGTTCGACCTCTCTGCCAAGTGAAACGTGGCCCATGATAGCTCATATCACGTAACAAAAATTTGTCTAGAACATTACGAAAAGAGTCCATCAGGGATTGAGTGCGAGGAGGCCCACCTTCTTTTTCAAAAGAAAGTAGAATTTGGTTATAGTCACCCATGGAGAGAAGTGGTCCATAGCAGTGCAAAAGGAGAGAGGATATGAGAGACCAGGTTTTGTGTTTATTCACTTGCTCAGGCCAGCTATAAATGCAAATAAGATTGAAAACTATTAGGTTAGGAGATTTGTCTGCTAGCTTGGCGTGGATGTGGTTTTATGAGTAGGAAATGATATCCACACTAACATGTCTCCACCATAAGAAAATCCCTCCCGATAATCGGACTGAGCTAATACAAAAGCCCTCAACAAAGCCACATTTTCTCATGACTACTTCTTGTGCATGTTTAGAGATTTTGGTTTCCATTAGAATCCGGGCAATATTTCCAAGACCAATCCGGAGTGTGCGAACTGTAGGGTCATTGTAGAGACCCCTACAGTTCCAAGATAGTAGTTTCATTGGTGTTCGCGAACATGGTTGTCAACCATGTTCGCTACTAAAGGAGCAGGTGATTTGTTGCCTTCCGTAAGGCGCTTATCATTACCAAAATGGGCCAAAACGAGATCCGTAGATTGTTGAAAGTCAAGCTTCCTCTTGACAGGTAAACAATTTAAATGATGATCATGTGCACGTGTCGATGCTTTAAGATGAGTGCGCTGACGAAGAGACTTTGTAGAATTTGAACTGGAAGCACTCTCGTAGGGGAGTTGATGTTTGTTTGTCCAGTTCCTTCAGTAGTTTGTTGTTTCGCCATGAAAGCTGATAACCATTGTTTTTACTGAGCAAGGGTGTCATGACGAACCTTCATTCGTCTTAAGGGTGGGGCACGCAACCATGATCCGTAAGGCAGAGGCGATGCAAGAGTTCCAGGGACATCGCATGATTTTACAAAGTGTCCCATAACACCACAACCATAACAGAAATTAGGGAGACGCTCAAACTGCAGTGTTACACGTACGACACTGCCTTCAATAGATAAGGAAACAAATTTTGGTATTGGTTTGCGTACATCCGGTTCTATTCTTATGCGCAGATAACCAAGGATATGTAGGAAGTCATCGGTATCATTTGGCAGTTTTGTTGAAATCCGAAAGCCTTCTTTTTCAGTTAGAGACATTGATTGTAGTTATGTGGAGATTTGGTCATCGGCCATGTTGGCCGGAAGGAAACGAACAGACTTGCCAAAAAATGAGATATGACAGTTGGTAGCGAAAACGCCACAGGAAACCCTAACAAAGCGTAGGGAGGACTGTTCAGATATTTATAATTTTGGATCTGATTGTGTAGCGTTTCATCCGAGTGGTAATGAGTTCTGTACGAGAATATCATTTATATATTGTATTCTTATTTTATTATGATTGTAATAAAAATGTAGGTTATTAATAGGTATCGGCCTACTTAATGGTTTGGCTTTATTTATTTTTTGCCATAAAATAAATTTATTACTTTAAAAAAAAAATTACATAGAGCTAGAGGGGAGACGGGCAACAAGCCGCCGCCAACTCTTTTTGAATTGAAAAACCAATTCTCCTAAAAACAACATTTGATGACCTATGAGACATGACGTTACCGTGTAAGACCCATTGCACCCTCTAAAGAACCTCAACAACATTGGGCGCAAGAAAACAAAACGTGTCAAAAGCGAACGGAAGAAACACGTGTTAGGTTTTCGACACAAGCCCTCTCATGTTTAGCCACCTTAGCAGAAGCTGCATTAAGCGCCGCCTTACCCACCACAAAAGGTCCATTGCCTAAACTAACCAGTGGAGAAACCCTTGTCACATCAATACAAGCATGTTTTCCACTCATCCATCCAAACACTAAGACGTCCGCCGGCCTCAATGTAAATCTTCCCTCACGCGGATCAGTCAAGAAGGCCACATGCACCTCCTTCTTAACCGAAACTCCCACTCTCCTAAACACATCGCATAAAACATCACGGACAAGATCATGTCTATATTTGAAGCCAGGAAGCTCTTTACAATGAACAACATGCTCCCAAAAACATCTAAATGCTTACTACAGTTGGGCATAGGACAAGTCCCATTAACCGAATAAAGTTGAATCATCAGGCGATACTTAAGGACCGAGCGATACTCAACCGGGGACATACACTGCCCAAGCCCATCAATGGGTATGACAAGAAGGAAATCTTGGCTATGCGCTGATTGAAGGCACTTAAGAACCGCTTTTTGTCTCGGGGTCAAATTGAAGGCAACTTCCATCTCCTGTACAATCTTTCTGAAAAGAGCACTCGCCAAAACCTGTTGGGCTTTATGGGGGACGGTGTTCTTGACAACAAAAACAAAAAGATCAAATTCAGGAATAGAAGCCTGAATATTTCCCAAAGCTCCACAAAACTCAAAGCCTATATCCACAACTCCACTGTCCCGCAAAATGTGGTCCTGAAGGTCCCAAGATTGGGCCCTGGAAGCCACAAAAGCAAAAGAGGAAGCCTCCATAGCCGAGTAAATCCCAAGACTCCCCAACCGAAGGGGCAAAGAAGCAAGTCGCCACTGAAGATCCCCAAAGAAAGGGCCTCACACACCACAATATCCTCTACCGATCCACGGAGTCCATCATCAAAATAAGTTGTTGTACTCTCTCAATGCTCCGGATGACAAGTCCTCAAGCCAAAATTCATCTTAGAAACACCCATACAAGAACGAAGTAGGAGAAGCTCACTCTGTGGGTCCTCAACTGTGGAAGAAGATGCATCAACTCAATTGCCTTAACCACTCTCTTCATGACAAACTCTCTAATAAACCCCACGTCTCTACTCACTGCCCCGCCCAACAACTTAACTCCCAACGCCGGCCTTGCAATGTCTTGTTGGAATAATCCATCTATAAGTTTCGACCCATCACACGAAGGCCAAAAGAGCTCAGTTTTGCGAACATTCAACTCGATCCCTAAACCCGGACCAAACTGTCGAATGATATCAAGAGCTCTAGCCACCTCCACCAACCGACCAATAATCGTACCATCATCAAGATACCAAGCGTGAAGGAGAGGCTTGCAACTGTCCCTGATCTTATACAGGAGCGGGTGCAAGACAAGGGAAAAAGGGGTGGCCCTAGAGGGTCCTCTTGTTAAACACCAGTAGCCGACCATATGCATCCATCTCCAAGGTATAACCGAGCAGCCTGACCATATAAGAACTCAACCCATAAAAAGATAAGAGGGACATCTCTAACCTCCATAAGCAAGACAGACTTGTCAACTAGGTTGAAGACATTAGAAAAATCCACTGTCAGCATAACCAAGGAACTATCGTCATAACGCTCGCTCAAAAGCGTATTGAATACAATATTTTGAGAACAAAAAATAGTAACTTTTTTTTTTTTTTTTTAAAGATTTATGTTGACTCGTATAGTTTATACAAATCTTATATGTTATGTCAATTTTATTTTTTTTTACCTAGAATTAGTTATAGTATTATATGCATTATAAAAATTTGCAAAATTTTACGAAAATAAATAGTATTTTACCATAAATAAGTTAATTTTATATTTATATATTATAATATACATATCGTGCTCACGGACATTACCCTATATATATATAATACACTAGTAACTAAAAATAAATTAATAGATTATTTTAACATCACATTTTTCGGTTCTACTTGAATATGTTGCTAGGATTTCGTAAAATGATTTAACGAAATGCTAGCAACATCTAACCGAGTACGTGATGATTTATCAAAATAAAATATTTATAGGGTGATTCATGTAAAATTCATTTTAACGGATGGTTTTCTACAAATTATTACATTTAATGGGCTGTTTTTAATTTCCCAAGTGACGTTTCACACATCGGACACGTACGCTGACTCGGCAGAGATTGAAATGATCGATACGGGTGGACCCTAAATCCCTAATTACGGTGCAGCTTATGATTTTTTTTTGAATGAAACGCGGCGTTTCTAGGGTCATTTCGTATCTAGGTCGTCGTCTCCGAACTAACTTAGGTTTGAGTTCACCTTCTCCGCTCGAGGAAGCACGACACAGCGAAAAGCAAATCTAACGATTGCTTGAGCGCTGCTGTAAGAGCTATCAGCCATGACAGGTGAAAGATTAAGCTTCTATTTATGTAGCGTAATTGACTTGATAGATAATTGAACTGGTTGATTTCTTAATCTCTCTGTGTTCAAATTGTTCCGTGCAAATTCTTCTAAATGATGGTGAACTGGGAACCAAAATTTCCCCATTTGATACTGTAGGAGGTTTCGTTCTTTGTAAGTGCTTGTTTTTTTTGCTGTTTGCAATCGGCACAAAGATGTTTGGTCTCTTCTGATTGATAAATAGCTCACGGGTTTGCGGTTTTAGATTCTGATTTTGATGAGAATTTGGCAATGTTAATCTGTTTTTCTTAATTGTGTTCACCTTTTCATAATTTCAGAGACAAGGTATTTACATTGATTGATTGTAAGGTTATTATCATGTCTGCGGAGGTGTAGACATTTGTGTTGCTTTGTTGATTGCAGGAGAGCTATCATGAACCTTGATGAGATAACTGTATTAAACTTCTTCAGTACAATTAAGATAACCATTGTATTATAAACAGTTAATAGTCCATTCAAATTAACTGCAAAGTTTATGAATCTGGCTGTTCTTTAAATTTTTGAACCCTAGCATCTAACAATTTGTTTTGAAAGAGGATTTCAACAGGAGCATTATTCTTTTGACGTAATGCATACACTGTCACTACCTCTTTTCAGCAATGCTCATTGATTAAATGATCATTCTTGCTTTCTTTTGAGTTGCAGATTATGTGCAAGAGCAGGATATGGAAATCGAGGCATTAGAAGCTATTCTAATGGATGAGTTTAAAGGTTTTAGATCCCCACCTTTTTAATTTTTGTTAAGAAAAAAAAAAACTATAATATTTCTTTAGCTGTCAGTATCAGTGAACTATGAATTGAATAATTGCATGCTGTGTCTATTATAGAAATTCATCCCGGGGAGAGTGGGATCAACACTTCTTCTAGATGTTTCCAGATCACAATAACTCCACAGGTACTCTAGCTGATTTGCTGTTTGCAAAAAAATTCGTTGAAAGTTGCAACTAATTCTACTTTTAATTGTATTGTTTTACAGGATGATGATGATGACGAATTGACGTCTATGCCAGGTTTGCCATATGACTCTTATCACCTACTAATGCAATGACGAATGAGCCCCTATCTTCTTTCTTATTTTTTAAGAGAAAGTTGATGTTCTGTATCTTTCTTTATTTTGCTTACCTCTGACAAATACTGGCTGGAACAAATAATTTTGCAGTTGAATTGGGATTGATCTTCTCCCATACGGAAAAGTATCCAGATGAACCTCCATTGATCAATGTGAAAAGGTTGAGAGAGAATCTTGTGCTCCTGAATGTATAAAATGTTCTTTATCTTCATATACTGAACTAGCCTGGTGCAGCATAACATATCTGAATGCCCGGAGGCCTCCATTTTCTATACTTGGCAGTCTGAATAGCTCTTTAGCTTGTTTTATGATTCTATCACATAAGAATGATCGCGGTGGTATGGTCTTGAAAGAGAAGTCTTCTATTACTTAGTAATTTTCAGGGTTACCTTTACATTAAAGATTAGCATAAATAACTTACAACTCACTCTTCAGTTCCTTCCATGATCAACAGACTAATTTTGTTATACAAGCTAAGTAGCAAGTATAACCATTAGAAGACTATCTACTCTATATTGTTTTTCCATTTTCAGTTGATTGCTGCAAAAAATTTCTCTTCTGAAAATTCAAAATTTTCAACTCAACAAGAATATTGAACGGGCATCTAGTTGTGTTTACGGTTGTCTTATAATTTTCGCATCATATCAACAACAATGATGATTTTCTTAATTTTCTGTTATCGGATTGTCATCCTACTTTTTCAATGCTTCTGATAGGATTTTACAACATTGAACTAAATTTAATGCTTATTTTGGAACTTTGTTCTGCAATATTTTAGCATCCGTGGAATAGCACCCGACGACCTCAAAATTCTTAAAGAGAAGCTTGAGCAAGAGGTGAGATCTGGAATAACTTTTCTTTAATTTGAATTTTCTGAAAATTTTCTCCTAAACAAGATTAACCACTGCTTGATCTCCATGTAAACCTAGCATCTTGGTTTCTTTTCGAATAGGCGGCAGAAAATCTTGGCATGGCTATGGTCTATACACTTGTTTCATCTGCTAAAGAGTGGCTGAGTGAAAGATTCAAGGAAGATACCGATGATGATGAAGTCAATCAAGATGATTTAGACAAAGAAGATGTATGGCTCCTTATGACATTGTGACTTTTTTATTTGCGGTGAAGTCTATTTTATTGTGTTGCAATGTTATCACCTAAGGTTTATAAGTTCAAACTGAAATTATAGACTAAGAAAACAAAATTAAGGGATTAAACTGAAGGAAAGTGTTGGATTATACTTTCAAAAAAATGTTAGCTTTTAACCTACTCTTCAAACGTAGAGATATGCTCTTAGTACTCTAATAGTCTAATATAACGACATTCCTGCTATGATTGTTGTCTTTGTAGTAGTTGAAATATTGAAACTAGCGTGAAACATAATATTAGACTAAGATCATCTGTACATATCAGCCTTGTAGTTATCAAAGTACAGTGCCAGGATGATTTTTTCCCTAAACAAACAAGTGAGATGTATAAACTTGATGATCTATTTGCCTCTTGAAATACTTTTTTAAGGATTGGGCTCTAAAAGCAATACCATCTGGTTATAGTATCTCTGTGAACCGATTAGATTCTAAAAGTTTTGTCATCAGGTAATCATACCACATGGTGAACCTGTTACTCTTGAAAGTTTCCTTGCATGGAGAGAGCGGTTTGAAGCAGAGCAGGCACTAGAGCGAGCCAAGTAAGTTATACTAAATAGTGGATTCCATGTTTTATCTGCATGTTGATTGTCGTAGCTTTGTCATGGGTGTTGTAAGCTTAAGATATTATTTCTAAAAACACGTAACAGTTGGAATTAACTCTTTTGTTTCATGAAAGTCATTAACCTGACCAGGGTAGTCCAATTGAGTGCCATCATTTTTTTTCCGGCCCCTTTTCAGGTTAATGCCCGACTCAGCCCTTTCAGCACCCAAGGAAAAGAAGCTATCGGGCAGACAGTGGTTTGAAAGCGGACGAGCTTCTGCTGCAGCTGTAATTTTTCTCTACCTAGCTTTTCTGTACTATTTGCTTTAATTTGCACATGATTCTTTCGTAAAGTCTCGATGCACAGCAAAGAAAGAGACTTAGTATTTCTACAAAGGAAACTCTATTGCAAACAAACTGAGTATGAATCCTAGATTCAAATTTTTTAAAGGGTCGTTTAAGATTGCAACATAATTACTGTGTGTTGCATTTGGGCAGAGAGGTGCATTGCCCCTTGCAGGAGATGAATCCGAGGATGATGATGAAGAAGACATTGATTTCGATGATGAGGACTTTGAAGGTGTTTCTATTGAAATTCATTTCTACATTCCATGTCTATCCTTATCTCTCAACTTGTCAATAGTATTGAGAATCTAATTGTGTTTTTTTGTTGTTGTTCGGGTATTAATTCAGATGATGATGAAGACGATATGCTTGAGCACTATTTGGCTGATAAACCAGAGGACTCATCCTCATATTCTTCAAAGAGAGCGGCTTGAATTAGTCTGTTGTACACTAGTACTCTTCTTTGAGCCTTGAGATGATCTATTTTGTTTGGAGTCAAGAGAAAGCATGCATTCTTGACATGGTTGCCACCCTCCATTTTTGCCTTTTGCTTTCTGTTTTACTCCTCTCTGAACATTTTTTTACAGTTTAAATTTGGAGGGGAAAAGGTGGGATGGTCAGTCACTACATCATATGCTTTATTACCCTACTCCAGTGTTTACTCTGTAACAGACTAACAGTAATGCTTGTGATTTGACCCTTCATCTTTGTCAAATTGAGTTGGCCATCTTTGGGTTGAACTAATATTATTAGCAAATTAGATTGTAGTATATGCTCGCAAGATAAGTCTCCTTTGTATGTTTCCGCAAGAAGGCGTTGAGCGAGTCCGATCTTGGAAATCAACATGGAAAATCGTGTTCTTGGTAAGGGCTCGGCAAGGGCATATACCAACCGGTGTTCATTAGCAAAATGAGTGACCCTTAACTTTGTTCTTGGTAAGGGCTGTCATGTGTGAAGTTATGCATCCATGTCTTGGTTCTATGTTTAAATCGGACTTGAATGAAGGTGATCAACATTCCGTCATTTCATACAAGTGCAAACAGTAGCAAAGGCTTATGAAGATCGATTGACAATATTTGCTATGATCAAACTCCACATAAACGTTGGTGCCCAGAAATATCCTGTAAATGTAAGCTAATAGATTTAATTAAAAAAAATTGTTAACCTTTTTAAATTGAAAGAAAGAAAAAATAGATAAATTTAAAGAGCAGGAAATACATATTGGCTTTAACTTTTAAGGTCAGATGAGTGGTTCCAAAAGGTTAATTTGAAGGTTGGCTCCTACACACATGACAGCCAAGATCTTATAGATTATGAGTAATGATCTCCTTAATTTAGTTTTCTTGTAGATTAGGCACACCCTTTTAATGGGTTGATATTTTTAATATTTAAACAACTTTAGTTATTATATTCAATGCAAATTTTCTTTTGTGGGGAAAACTTATTCGTTGATTATATCATATATGAATGTTCAATTATTGTTCGATCATTTTTTTATTCCTTCTGAAAGTGTATAATTGAAGTCTTAACGATGTGTTTTGCATTTTTAGTTACAATCTGGGTGAAAAATGTTGTTAATGTTAGCAGTTTAATGAAAATGGGTACTAACCGGAATAATGGCTTCTTGGAGTTGACGGCTAGCAGTGAATCAGACTCGAAAAGGATGGATCTGTAACATGTATTAATGGCTTCCTGGAGCTCCATACGGATTGCTAGTAATTCACCTACGAGTGGATCTAAGGAGAGTGGAAGCCTAGAAACCATAACTCTCTCAATAACCCCTTGATTGTTTCTCCCGACAACACCAAGCCCAACCTAAGAGTCAGTGATGGAGCAATCTGTATTAAGTTTAAGAAAACCAACAGGTGGTGCTAACCATCTATTTAGTAAAGTAGGATTCGAGGAAGAATCATCATTTTTCGCAGAAGAGTTACCATTAGTAGTAGAAGAACACAACCTTTGAAAGCCTTCTTTCACCATGGTGACATTAACATCATTCTCCCCATGATATTTGAAAATTCTTGCACGCCCAAACCGTCCAAGTGCAAAAGAAAAAATAATCATTCATCAATTCTTTGTTATGGAGAGCAAAGAGTTTCTCCACAATACAAGACAAAAGAAGATGAGTAAGATTCTGGAAAAATGCAAAGATGAGGATCCCACCAGACTTCAGTAGCAACAGGGCAAATGATAAGGGCATGGTTGATACTCTCCCCAACTTGTAAATTGCATTGCGTGTAGATTGACGAGTCCAGAATGTGGTGTTGAAAAAGAGTAGATCTAACTCTCAAGGATCCTGATAGTAGTCTCCAACCAAAAAGCCAAACTTTGTTTGAGAGATTCAGTTTCCAAATACCCTTCCATATGTATATAATGGAATTAGATAAGTAAGAACGCCAGTTTTACAAATGATGACAACGGCCAAACCAATAGGCACTTGTAACAGAAAAGATTCCCTTCTGCTCAGGCCACTAGAAAATATAATCAGGAGGTCTTCTATCACTTAAGATAATGCTCTAAATAATATGTTGATCAACATTATCAAATAATCTGGAAATAATATTAGCATCCCAGTCGTCAATAGAGAGTACTTTTATCATGACTATTAAATTGCATAAAAGTGTTATTCGGTTTTACCTTTATTTGTGTCTTGTTGGAATATCCGGTAAAGTTTTTATCAGACTAAGGTCGAGACCTATTGTGAGATCCTACCCGTAGCATCCTGAGTTCTTGAAATTTGGGTGTTACATGTAAGATGTCAACCCTATATATATAGTTTTTTTTTGAAAAATCAAAATGACGTAAAAATGACATGTGACAGCGAAGATATGAGGAAGTAACAAGTGAGATTTAAGTGATTTGACTTTAATATAATATATATATATATAGAATATAAATGGCACATCTCCATCCGAGAAGTTGTGTGTGATGAACAAAATAGGAAAGAAGATAAAATGACGAAGGAAAGTCTGTAAATTAATTTGGTAAATTTGTAATTTGAGTTATATTTAAACTATTTGACATATTTCACATGGACAGTCAAAATAACACAACATAGAAAATACAATACAAAGTGGAGTAGAGGATCCGGACTGTAATATTAGAAGTTTCCTTTAAGACAACTAACTTAAGAAAAAGTGTTTATTTTAACAAACTCTTAGAGTTTATGATATTATTTAAAAAGAGATTAATAATATAAAAGTTTAAGCACGTCACTTATAATCTCGAAAATGAGTAGCTTATAAATTTGAAAATGAGAGTTGTAAATCAAAATTGATAGGAACCTGTAATTATATTTTGTATGATAAAAATTAGCCGTGTTTAGAAAATTGTTCATGTAAATCGAAACTGAAGGTATTTGTGCAATTGGCTGAATTTGTGCAATCTAAATTGCTTGTTTATTACTTCTTCGATAAAAAAAAATGACTTTTTAGTCATTGACACAATTATTAAGAAAATTATTGAACAACTTTAATTTTATAAAGTTTTTTTCATATTTACCACTTAATAAATATTCACCACTTTTTTAGACCAATGACTGAACATTTTACTATAAATATATTTATTAAAAATAATTTTCAAAAACTATTCTCACAGCTCTCTTTAATTAATAACCTTAAAAATATAAAACAACATCTTAACTTATCAAAATTTAAATGTTAAAAAGTCATTTATTTAACATAGGTGGAAGTATTATTTCAGGTGGGAAATTGGCGTTTGGTGTAATTGAACAAATTCGTGTAGCTTTAAATTTACTTCGACTCAATAATATAGCGTAAATCGTTTGTAATATTTTCATTGGTTTTGTGTTATTAAGCTTAAGTTTATAAAGTATACACGTGTATTTTTTATTATTTCGAGAGATACAAATTGAGTTACTTTGTGAGGGATTATAAGTGTTCAACTTATTTACACATGTAACTAGTGTATTACTCGTGTCATGCACAGGATTTTGATAAAAATATTATTTGTTATTATATTTTTTAAAAGGCTTATACATAAACTATTTTTTTGTCATTAGATAGAGTAGATAATAAGCAATAAATATTTGTACACTTTACATATAATATTATATAATACATTAATAAAATATATAACCGAATAATAATTAATATTTTGATTTTTCTCCCCTTTATTATATTGATTCATATGTTAATAGAAATAGTACATTGATAGTATATGGTGTTAAATTAATTGTTATATATAAATTAATTTAAGATTTGATTTTAATATTTTGTTAAATAATTTTTTAATGAATAAACTTAATTAATATTTTGGTGGGATGTAGTTAAATGCTAAAATGACACGTGACAGTGAGCATTTTTCTTCGTGACACGTGGCGAGGAGTGCTACTCCTATAATATATATAAGATATTGACTTTTTTTTCTTTAATATAAATATAAATATATATATATATATATATATATATTACTAAAGAAATGCGCACTACGGTGAGAGTAATATTTTGAAATGGAACTCACACAATTAACGTTATAAATCTTTATTTTTAAATTATTTTTAAAATTTTGATTTTAAATCACATTTTTTGAAATGATTTTACTTTACTTTTTATTCTTGAAACGATTAAATATTCTTTTTTTTGATTTTGATTTTTTTAATGATTTAAAATTTGGTTATTCACTACTATAATATTTTTATACGAATTTCTTTGTTTTGTTGAACGATTTCACGTTACTTTTAATTTTTGGAACAACTAAATTTTTTGGATTTTGATTTTTTTTAATTTTGATTTTTTAATGATTTTAAATTTAGCACTTCGTTAAATTATATTTTTTAAAAGAATTTTCCTTTTTTTATAAAAGTCATTTTTTTGAAAAGATTTTTCCTTATTTTTTTTAAGGGTTATAAGCACAATATATTTACGTGAAATATTTTCAAAGATTTTGCTATCCACAACGATTATCAAGTAAGGTCGATAGTTTGCGAACTTGTATAAAAAGAGGGTGTGAAGATTAAACAAATCATATATTGTTTGGCCTTTTGGCTAAGTTTAAGTATAATTTTTATTCATAACGAATTAATATCCGTTATATGGGTTGTTGACCGTTTTGTAGGTCGTTAAATATTTTCAGCGATTTTTCTATCATACATTTCTTGACCTTTTGGCTAAGCTCAAGTATAATTTATATTTATAATGGATTAATTGTAATAACCGGAAAATTTCGGAACGTAATATAATTATTTTATTTAATTATTCCGAGATACGGATAGAATGACGAAAGAAGGAGCCGAACCGGTCCGAAACTGAAGCAATATTTTCACTCAAAGCTAAGTGAACCAGCCGACCCTTTTATTTCCCACTTTTGTGCTATGCACGGGCCACATCCTCCTCTCCCTTGTCTTAACTTACCTCTCTTAACTGCCTTCTCATAAATCCCCTCTTTTAACTCCCCTCTCCTAACTCCCATCTCTTAATTGAATTTGCAGGAAATTAGAAGGTAATCACCTAACAAAAATAATAAAAAAGTTTGAATACAAACATGCTAATTTGTTTACTATCCGCATTAATATGAGCTTTTGCCATAATAGTATGTCCCATACTTAGAATTGTTAGTTAATGGTTTTTATCGTTATGTTGATAGACACCTTGTAGGGTAGGGCAGCTGTAGAGTGATCCGGAGTAGGATATTCAGCCCCGTACGTGGTAGTTGGGAGGTTGAGTTTCTCTTTGTCTTGTGACCAGACTCGTTTCCTTTTTCCTTGAATTTTGTCACTTGTAGCATCGGTTGACATTTGTTTTTACCCTTATATGACTATTATGCATGTTTTAGACTCTATACGGGTTTTCCTTTATTTGTGCCTTGTGAAAGATCCGGTGAGATTGTTGTCAGGCTAGGGTCAGAACCCATTGTGAGGACCTAGCCCATGACACCCCGAGTTCTTAGAATTTGGGGTGTTACATGTTTTGACATATTGTTATATGGATTACAATATTTTTTTTTAACGATTTACTTTTATTATTCCGCTAAGTTATAAATTTTATTTAGCGGTTTTTATTTTGTTTGGGAACGATTATATTTTGGAACGATTTTTCCTTAATTTTTTGAAGGACTATAAGCATAATCAATTTACGTTAATGGATTTGATATCTTACATCGATTATCAAGTAAGACTATTAGTTTGATAACTTGTATAAATAGAGGATTTGAAGGTTAAAAAAATCATAAATTTCTGATTGTACAAGTCTGTGAAGAAGGTTGGACGAGTGGAATGAGGGGGAGCTTCTCGAGTTGTGAGGGTTGTATTGGCTGTAAAACATATGCGCTTTAAGTATGTGTTGATCATGCACTCTCGTGTAATGTCATATGTATGAATTATTCTGGAGGTGGTTTGGTAATTTACCTTTGACCTCTTGGTTAATTTTAATTATAAATTTTATACATAACGGATTAATATTCGTTATGTAGGTCGTTAGTCTACCGTGTTAACTTATGAAAGGTAAAAATGTATAATTTAGAAAAATCTAAAACTTAAAGATACAATTCGAAAACTGAAAAATCTTTGGACATAATTCAAAAAAGTCAAAATTACAAAGATAACATCCGAAATTTCTTTGTGGATTTTGTCTATATAAGTTTAAAATATTGTTGAATACTAATACGTATTTGACTTTGTTATTTGATTTAACAAATCAAACACGTATATTTTTGACATAATATTTTTCTCTTTTTATTTTATCCACAATTTTTTGAATTTTGTTATTCAAATTTTTTTTTTTTGAAAATTTAACAAAGCATACCTTGTTTTTGACTTTATGTTCTAAATTCAAATATAAAATCGGAAGAAATCACACATTACTTGGCATTGTTATTTACTTTAACAAAGTCAAATACGTATTTATTCGTTATAATATTTTTTCTTTTTTTAAATTATTTTTTCTCATTATTAGTTTAAAAAAATATTTGTATCAACGTTTTTTTTTTAATTCGGTCATATTTTCATGAATTTTTCATAATCCCACGTCGTTTATCATGTAAGTCTAACAATTATTGTGATTTTATTCTTATCAGATTAATATTATAAGATACTACAAATATTGTATTATTCGATGAAGTTGATCGTAACATACTTCAAAGTACTTTTATATGTAGTTATAAGTACACGACGAATTGAATCAACAATTAATGTGTTTTTTTAAACTCGCAAACTTTTTAATATAAATATAATTTTACTTTCAAAATTTTTTAATTAATAATATACCCATATGATAATTAGTTCACCTATGAAAATCACTTCATTAACAATTATTTAATAAATATCCGTACAAGGCACGTACGGGCATTAAACTAGTAATACTTATAAATTTTGACAAAAATTAGTTTGAATACTAGTAAAACTAATATTAGATTCACACAAAATGACATATCTCAATAATACTTGACAAAATTATTGAATTTAAAATAAAATAAATTAGTTTGAATATTATTAAAAGTAATATTATATTCATATAAAATTACACAAAATAACATAGTTCATGCTAAAAAATCACTGAATATTTTAAAAAATATTTATAAAAAAATTGTGTAGCCTATAAATTATAACAAAGTAGATTTATACCCGCTTCCAAATTTACACAACATAAATTCACTCCCCTTGAACCATTCATCAAAAAGAAAAAAAGAATGATCATATATTTGTTTCAAAATTAATGGGTCTAGCTAGCTAGCAAGGTACCACATAAACTTTAATGTTTCTTAGCTTCAACCGCAAGAATTAATGACTCTGTAAAATGGATAAAAACTTTTTTTTTAAAAAAAATCCCTAGTTTAGAATTTAGATTCCACATTCTTTATTATATTAACAAAATTGATGTATTTATTTGAAATGAAAATTGAATGGAAATACTCAAGGAAAGAGAAAGAAAATAAAAAATAATAATGCTTATTTTTATATTTAGGTACCAAATCAATAAATTAGATTTATACTCCAAACTTGAAGAATCCAAAACACAAAAAACAAAAAAACAAACTAAAAATACAATTTTAGTTCGTGTAAAGTTGTTGCAAGTCATTGATGTCTACTGTTGTTAATAATTTATAAGTTTTTTGTATCGTTCACCCGTTTCATATTTTCAATTTCATTTCCCATTATCTTGTTTGGTTAAATTTGTGTTTCGTTAAAAAGTAACATTTTATTAAAAAATAATTAAGTGATAATGTGGTGGATTATAGTTTCCACGTCTTCGACAATATTGAAAATTATATAAGGTTGGTGAACTACTTAGACTTGTGTGCTAGATTTGGACCAAACACATATGCGTTCGGACGTGCGATGGACCCCACGTCATATCTGACCCAACGAAATCTATCGTCTAATTTTACGATGAAGTTAGTCAATCCCAAAAATATGAGACAGGGATTGAAAAGGAAGACTCGTAGCCGGTCTAAATTCCCGTCCATATTAGATTTGTCATAGGTGGGGTCATGTAGCTTTGAATAGTTGTGATCTTGATATATGTATAAATCTGTAGCACTGGAGATTGAGATATTAGAAGCAATTGAGAGACAACAAAGATGAAAATGGAGTTTAGTTCTTTCAATCAGCAGTTGCAGGTTTGGCGAATCTTCTTCTTCTTCCTGGCAGTGTTTGCTGTTCATACTGAAGTTGAAGCCTCCGACAACGAAGATCAACCTTACAGGACTGCTTTTCACTTTCAACCTTCCAAGAACTGGATCAACGGTATCTCCTTTTGTCTTTACACACATAGAGATTATATATTTATATATGTTATCCGAGTAGATCTACTCGAGGTCAACTCGGCTCGAAATGAGCTCATATCAGATTCGTTCACTATTAATGGTTTAGTAGGGGTGGACATGATACGGGATTGAGGTCATCCCAGTCCCGTCCCGGCTATTTTAAATGGGACGGGCCTTGAATATTTTAGATTGAATTTCACCGGGTCCTATTCCGGCTGGGACCGGGACTGGACGGGACGGGATGGACTCAATCCTGTTTACACATTAGTTTATTAAATGGTTTTATAATTAATGTTTTATCTACAAAATATTCGTATATATTGTACTGAAAAGCAAAAATATTAAAGTTTTCAAATATTAAAGATAACATATTAGAGTTAAACTAAAGTTTCCAAATATATATAATAAAACACATCTGAATGAAGTTAGTCTATTTGTTAATTTTAACGGTTTGACCGACATGGTTTATTCGAAAAAGTTTCAACTCAGACTCGTTCATTCTTTAAACAAGTTGAATATGAACCGTCAAGCTCGAATAAAATTTAAGTTTGATTAATTTATAAATGAGTTAAATATAAAAATGACAAAACCCTACTTTAACTCGTTCATTATTTAAATAATCTGAATATTATAATGTTTTTAAGCTTGATTAGGATTTGTGATGTAAGTGCCATAAATATATGATATTTTCATTATTTTATATGAGTATGTATGTTTTTTGATATTCTTTCTTTGGATGCATGTTATGATGTTTGTACTGAACAATGTGGACTATGGGTGGATTTTCGATCCGAAGATCCCAACGGTAAGTAGTATTCTTCTGAAAAACATTTGTAGCAAACATATTCTTATAATACTATTAATTTAATTCTTTGAGTCACCATTTTATATATGAAAATCAAAATTTTAAAACAAAATCATACATTATCTCATGAATTCCTATTTCACCTACAAAATTTGTATTATTAACTTTTTTGTTGGTTATATGGAATTGTAAATCGAGAATTGTAGTGATGATGGTCCATTCATATATTCATGGTTGATAAGTCTTGAAATGAAAATCTAAATGATTCTTGAAACAAGTGATTTCACGTTTCCTCTCAAACTTGATTATCATATTAAAAGGAGCTTTAATGATTCCACCAACTTTCATAAATAAATAAAATGATTCCAACAATTATATTATTCCAACAACCTACCAAATTACCAAACATATAGAATAAATCGTTTGTCCGATTAACATGTTTTAATTTTGTGTTTCTCTTTTATGATCGATTAACTTCTAATTTTAAAATTTTTTTAATTAAAAGATAATATAAAAATAAAGTCGGTCAATTAAAAAAGTAAAACACGAAGTTAGACAAGTTAATGGTATAAAAAATTGTACCATGAAACACATCCTATTAAAAATCGGGTTATATCATTTTTAATCCTAATTCGACTCCTGATTTCAAACCGATTACGGAATTATTGAAGAAGCCCTAAATATTATATCCAATTTCCATTCAAAATCAATATGAAATGAACCGGATATCCAATTCTTATTCTAACAAGTTTGACCAGCCATGCATTAATACGAAAATGTACATAGGTCCAATGCTTTACAAAGGAATCTACCATCTATTCTACCAATACAACCCTAATGCCGCAGTGTGGGGCAACATCGTGTGGGGCCACTCTACATCAGCAGACCTAATCAACTGGGTCCACCAAAAGATCGCCATTTCCCCTTCGATCCCATCGGACATCAACGGTTGTTGGTCAGGCTCAGCCACCCTCCTTCCCGGCGATAAGCCCGTCATCTTCTACACCGGTGACAACTTAAACAACCAACAAGTCCAAAACCTAGCCCTACCCAAAAACCGATCCGACCCGTATTTGATTGATTGGATCAAACATCCACGAAACCCTCTTATAACTCCTACACCCACCAATCATATTGACCCAAACAACTTTCGGGACCCCACTACTGCATGGCTACTGCCAGATGGACGGTGGAGATTAGCCGTTGGAAGCCAAACTAATAAAACTGGCATGGCGATTTTGTATAGGAGTAAAGATTTTGTTCATTGGGTTAGGGCAGAAAAACCCTTGCATTATGCTCAAGGAACCGGAATGTGGGAGTGTCCGGATTTCTATCCAATTAAAGCGGATCGAAAGTATGTTCTTAAGGTGAGCTTGGCGGACATGGGACATGACTCTTACACGATTGGAAGGTATGATACTACAAAGGATGTGTATGTTCCTGATAAGAGTTCGGTTAAGGATGGTGAATTTAATTTAAGATATGATTATGGAAAGTTTTACGCTTCGAAGACGTTTTACGATGATGTAAAGAGGAGAAGGGTTTTGTGGGCTTGGATCGATGAGTCGGATAACAAGGATGATCATCTGAAGAGAGGATGGGCAGGTATTCAGGTGAGGCGAACTTTGCTATGTTCATGTTCAATCCATTTATCGACTACGAGGTCATTTATTTTGTCCATTTTACAAAATCATCGACATATAGGACATTTAAGTTAAATACTTTCGAAAATAAGATACTCGGCTCACATAACACCCGTACATCGTTTTTTTATATAATATTGTGTTCATGTTTGCAGTCATTTCCGAGAAAAGTGTTCCTAGATAAATCTGGAAGACAATTGGTGCAATGGCCAGTAGAAGAAATTGAGATGCTCAGGGGAGAAGAAACTGAAGTAGGAACTAAATTTCTGAAAGGAGGATCTCTAGTGGAAGTCAATGGTATCACCGCCACACAGGTAGACTAGTTTTATGCAGGGGTGATCGAGCATTTTGGACATCCGATCCAAAGACTCGGATATCTAATCCGATAGTTTTATAAAAGTCCAATCCGAATACGATCATATAGTGTCCGGATATCCAATACTTGTATTTGGATCGCATATCTGATCCGAGTATTTATTTATAGACTAGTCGGATATATCCGACCCGGTTTTTTTCCTTTTTAAAATCTCGATTCGTATCTGATCCGATGGTAAAAAAATATTCCCGGATCAGATCGGACTTGGATCACCAATTACCGGATATTTTCATATTCGGATTTTTCCAGATAAAATCTTCAGGTTCACGGATCTGATAAGGTGGATCGGACTTTTTTTGCCCGCCCTTAATGTTACGGTAGTTTGTGTTAATTTTGACAAAATCTAATTAAACGTCAAATGATTATAAATACTTAATTTGTTTGTGTGAATGAACAGGCGGATGTAGAGATTTCATTCAAAATAAAAGACTTGAGAAAAGCTGAATATTTGGATCCAAAGAAGAGGGACCCACAAATACTTTGCAGTGAAAAGGGAGCCTCAGTGAAAGGTGGGCTTGGGCCTTTTGGGCTTCTAATCTTGGCTTCCAAGAATTTGGAAGAGCAGACTGCGGTTTTCTTCAGAATTTTCAAGACCAAATATAACAAGTTTGTGGTACTGATGTGCAGTGATCAAACCAGGTTTGCTCTATTATCTAACTTATACTTTTATCTACTTCATAATTTGTGAAAATGTAAATATCCCACGTCGTTTATAAATGGAAGATACAACTTTTTCTACGAGGTCGGTGGTAACTCGTTAAACTTATGTGACGGGTTTTTGGTACCTAATATGCCAAAAATAGCCTTGATTACGGTAACTTGTGAAGATGAAATATTCTCACATCGATTCTAAACAAAAAAAAATAAAAATCATTGTATATAAGATCAATGAGCTCATCTTATTTTTATCAAATGATTAGAAGAAAATTCATTGGATTTATGTTAGATTTCTAGTACATGATAGGTCTACACGAAAGTGTAATCCAACCACGATATCATAACGCTTACCCTCCTTTGGTATATAAGGTCGATGGTGACATACTCAGAATATTATCAATCGGTCTCAAAATGAAACACTATTGAACTTATAGATCATTTTTTTTAATGCCTGATGCATCCAAACCCACGTTTAAAACCCTACTTGATTTGACTAATCTAAATTTGTCATTACTAATTATTAAACTATGTTTTTGGGATTTATAAATTACATTTATCTACATATGTGCATTCTATTTGTTTGCTCTAAGATGATAACAAGTACACCTTTGTTATGTAGATCTTCGCTGAATCCAACAACCGCGAAGCAAAATTACGGTGCTTTTGTACAAGTCAATCCTCTTAGGAAGGAGCTTTCTTTAAGAACATTAGTAAGTATTTTTCATTTTTACCAAAAAAAAAAGAGTAAGTATTTCTAATTTTGAGATGAAGTTTGATTAGGATTGTGCAAATGGTATGAATTGGACCGGACTGTTAGCATTCCTACACACTACCGATCTATGGATTGGCACGGTCCGGGTCGTATTGGTCAATATTTATTTACTTTTATAAAAATAACCTAGATTGTACAGTATTCATGAACCTTTTAAAAAAATAAAAAGAAAAAAACAGTCCGAATTGAAATATTTCGGTGCAAGACTGGACCGGATATTTGATCATACTTCCATGATCAACATCCTGTCCGGTCCAAATGTGCATAGTCCTAAGTTTAATCCCAACGTCACCAAACTAAATCTGCATTTCATAAGAAAAAGTCTAATATGGAGACTCGTTGCTTATTATGTTGATTTGGATGTTGCAGATTGATCACTCGGTAGTCGAAAGCTTCGGAGCAAATGGCAAGAGTTGCATAACAACTAGGGTTTATCCCACACTTGCAATCCACGATAAGGCTCACCTTTATGCGTTCAACAATGGAACAGAAAGTGTTCATATCACAAAGTTTCGTGGATGGAGCATCAATAAAGCTCGGATATCATAGATTGTTGTACTATGATTATGATTATACGTAAAAGATACGAATTATAATAACCATAATAAATGAATGTTGGAATTTCAAGCTTGGAATATGAACAAAGCTCGTGCGAGAACTGAATCAAACGAGTAATTTTATTGAACTGTTACGGAAAATTTTTCAATGTATTTCATTCTAATTCACATCTCCTATAGCAAGAACAAGGGGGCAGTAAATGAAAATCTATAGAAATATTGTGCACATAAATTATATTTGTAAAAATGAAAGGGTGCGCACGTGATTCTTCGACAGACAGGTTTACAAGTTGTGATATTAAAATCAATTATTTAATCCAATAATTATCATCTTAATTACAATCTCAAAACCCAAAACATTGACTCAATCTGTTCCAAGGTTGAAACTACAATCTCGATATCTAATGGTTTTGGCTTACGATTTAGTTGTATTCTTAGCTCTACTACTATTTTTAGTTTGGATTAATGGGGTTGTCCTCCATGTTAGATCTTCTCAACGCTTCGAAACTTACTTCCAGCTTGACAAATTACCAAGCAAAGCTCAAGCTCGCATCAATGGCAGTCAACCTTACAGGACTGCTTTCCATTTTCAGCCCCTCAAGAATTGGATGAATGGTATGCTTACTGCTTACGGTCGGATTGGTTTAATATTAGATCTGATGATTAAGTTTTTGTCTTTCTTGTTTGATACGGTCAAAACTATGATTCTCTTCCTCAATCATTCTTGGTGGAAACTGCAAATTGCTATGAACTTGGGTGTGAAGATCCAAACGGTAAGTTCCTCCATCACTACCTATCATCAACTTCATTCTTACGTACGCGACACCCTGTACTAAAAAAGAAAATTGATATTTATGGAGTTTAATTGGTTTAGGTTGACTGGAAATGTGATAAATTTCGAGTTTGAATCGTTTGAGCTTGAAGTATCATGTTATTGAGTCAAATGAGTTTGACATTGATATGTTATTGTTTGACGCTTTGTATTCGAGAGCCGTTACGTTAAAACACCGACGAATGCCTGTATATATGTTACAGGGCCATTGCTTCACAAGGGAATATATCACCTCTTTTACCAATACAATCCAGACGACGCCGTTTGGGGCAATATTGCGTGGGGCCACTCCACGTCAGAAGATCTAGTCAACTGGACCCCACAACCAATCGCCTTATCACCTTCAATTCCATCAGACATTAACGGTTGTTGGTCAGGCTCAGTCACACTCCTTCCCGGTGAAAAACCTGCCATTTTATACACCGGAGATTTACCGAATCTACAAGTCCAAAACCTAGCCTTGCCGGTGAATTCATCCGACCCATATCTCAAAAAATGGATCAAGAACCCTAAAAATCCTCTCATAGTTCCAACTCCGGCAAACAAGGTCGAAGTAGGCGAGTTTCGAGACCCCACCACCGCATGGCTCTTGTCCGATGGACTGTGGAGAATGGTTGTAGGAAGCAAGCTAGGTGACCGTGGAACGGCGGTTTTGTTCAGAAGCCGAGATTTCATCGATTGGAGCATAGCTGAACAACCGTTATACTCGGTTGAGGATTCAGGGATGTGGGAGTGTCCGGATTTCTTTCCGGTGTACGTTAATAAGTATGTTGGTGCCAAGACGTCGAATGTTGGATCGGATGTGAGGCATGTTCTTAAGGCAAGCTTGTCTGCAACAGCCCATGATTGTTACATGATCGGCACGTATGACACCGTTAAGGATGTTTTTGTTCCGGATGATGATCAGTTTTTGTTTGGTTCAGGGTCAACTTTAAGGTACGATTATGGCAAGTTTTACGCTTCTAAGTCGTTTTATGATGCTGATAAGAAGAGGAGGGTTTTGTGGGCTTGGGTTAATGAATCTAGTACCAGGGAAGATGACATTATAAAGGGATGGTCAGGGATCCAGGTGATTTTATTATCTAAAATAGTTTTGTAAATAAGGTTGTGGTTATGAATTTATGATCACATATTTACATGGCTTAATTGGGTATTCTCTAGGCGCTTCCAAGAAGTGTTTTGCTTGATAAATCCGGAAAGCAATTGGTGCAATGGCCGATAGAAGAGATCGAAAGTCTACGAACAAAGCGAGTAGATCTAGCTAGCAAAGTGATCGAAGGAGGCTCGGTAATTGAAGTTCTTGATGTCACTGCTGCACAAGTAAGCTCAGTAATTGAAGTTATTGGCCTATTGTATTTCTTTGCATGTTTTGTATAAAAACTAACCTTTAGTATATTTGTTGCAATGTATGGATAGGCAGACGTAGAGGTCTTGTTCAGCATAAGTGATTTTAGCAAAGCTGAGAAATTCGACCCGGTTTGGACCGATCCGCAGTTACTTTGTAGCCAAAAAGGATCATCAAATGAAGGTGGAATCGGACCCTTTGGGTTGCTAATCTTGGCTTCTAAGGACTTGGAAGAGTATACATCTGTATTCTTTTTGATTTTCAAGAGCGAAAAGAAAGGATTTGTGGTTTTAATGTGTAGTGATCAAAGCAGGTATTTGAATCTATCTATCTATAACTCTATATCGATTAGTTTTAGTATGAACCAATTGTTACGAGATTTTGCAGGTCTTCGTTAAATCCAACGACCGACAAGACGATTTATGGTACGTTTATGAATGTGAACGCTTCTGAGGAGGATATATGGCTAAGGTCATTGGTAAGCTGTGATTATCAACTTTGTAACTTATCATAAAGTAATTTTGTGAGATCAATTATAGTTTGCTTTCTTGATTAGCAAAATGTTTTTATTTTATTTTATATGAAAGCTTTAATTTAAAGACAAGTATGTGGTGGGTTTTGCAGATTGATCACTCGGTAATAGAGAGCTTTGGAGCGAAGGGGAAGAGCTGCATCACATCTAGGGTTTATCCAACTATAGCAATTGACAACGATGCTCATTTATATGTATTTAACAATGGATCTGAGACGGTTCAAATTAAGGAATTTCGAGCCTGGAGTATGAATAAAGCTCGTGTTGGTTAAAGATCGTTTAATAATTGATCAAAATCTAGGTATTCTCATTCATATCAAACGTTACTGTCAAATGACGTTTAATTCTATTAATCTTGTAATTCTAGATAAGGGTTACGTTGGTTTTCTCCGGTGTAGAGCCATGGAAGCCAATGTATTCTCGCAGGCAACATTCGGGTGTCACCTATTGACGCGTGCGCTTCGGGTTTATAAAATGAATTGGTGAGTCCACACTAAAAAAAAGTCCGTCGTATCTGAAAATTCTAGTTAAAACACAAATTAAAATTTGGGAACTGCTAAAGGAAAAGGATGATTATAATCTTTCCGAATCAATTTTCGTACCACATATCAAAGTGAAAAAAAATATTCATTGGATAAACCAAAAACTGTCAAACTAAACTTTAATGCATAAAAAAGAAGAAGAAAATAGTAAGTGTTCATATGGTTAGGATGTGAGCAAATTGAGGCAGAAAGCAACGATCTCACTATTATCAATTGTATGAATGAAGTTCGGAAATCATTATGCGAGATTGAACTAATTATCTCGTATATTATTTTTTTGATACAAGGTAAGAGAACAAGGAGGGTCATCATCTAGAAGTAGACCATCCTAGAGTATTCTTTCGGATGAGGTCTTCAACGTTCCGTGGAATGGTCCTGTCACACGTATCCGAGCAATGACCAAGAGATGTAAGCTTATCAACGACTACGTAGAGTTCCTAAAGATGTGTTGGACTCTAACTTGTGTACACCTTGAAATCAAAATGGAGACGTTAGAAATGATAATATCCGTTTCCCATGGCGGATTTCAGATTTGATTGATTGAGTTAGTGAGTTCAAGGTTGTCACCCTCGATTTCAATGGTGTTGAGTCCAAAACTTATGACCTTTTGGAGGCCTTATCTGAGAGCATGAACTTCTGTTTGAAGGATAGTTTATATTCCACATCTACTCATTCCCGTAGCAAGTGTTATCGAATTGTGATCTCGAATGATAAAACCAAAGACACATTGGTCATTACAGTTTTTTGAAGCGTTAAATTAATTTTGATTGACTTCAAACTTGATCTCTTCCATTTAATGTTTTTTGTTTTATGTCTTTGTTTTGGAGGCCCTTTGTTACATTTTGCGTTTTTGAGTTAGCTTCATCCCAGTCTTTAATTTGTTTTTGAATCAATTGATTTAAATCATGTGTTTTTTTTTTTCTTGTTAAAAAATATTTGGTTTCTCGTTAGCCAAATGTTCCACCATGTAATTATTATTTGTCTTAGTTTTGTTTGAGTTGCATTTTTCCTATATCTCCATGATGATTTCCATTACTTTGTTGCATTTTGGATCATAGTTGTATAGGAGAGTTTTAACTTTATCATTTTTGATATTATGTAGTGTATACGGACATTTGAAAAAAGTTATTTAACAATCTCAAACGGGTGGTGACAAAGTTCACAGTACATTAAAACCGGAACTTTTTGTTTTTCTAAGTTCTCTTTTGGTAAGATGCCGTCAAGGAATATTTTCCAAAAAATTTAATAACTTTCACAAGAGTCAATGTCATAAAATCTTTTAGCTGCTCATGGCCCCAACAATCGCATTGTTGTTTCTTATGCCTAAAAAAACACTCGAGTTTTTCATCCACAAAGATATTATAACCACTAACTGGAAGTGACCATCACGATTTGCTTTCCTGTTTCATCAAAAAAACTAATTCTTGGATACAGAGACACTACCTCAAAAGAGCAAACATATGGAAATAGACGATAAAAAACTCAAGCTCCTTCTTTTGGAACTCCATCCTTAAAGTCCGCGATGAGGTTCTCTGCCTCCGCAACATCACCAATCTGATCCTTCTTCTAGTTAAACCTAACGACTCCTACTCCATCTCAAATATCTATACTGTGCTAAGACAGAATGGTGTTATGCCTAGCTGGAACTTTGATCTTTGGGGAAATTACCACATACCAAAGTGCAACTTCATCTCTTGGGTGGAGGGTCATGGAAAGCTTCCTACTCTTGACAAGCTCCTTGATTGGAACATTGTCAGCTCTTCCACCTGTAGGCTTTGTAACCGAGACTCTGAATCATCTAACCATTTATTGTTCAAGTGCTCCTACACCTCTCTTGTCTTTGATATTGTGCTAAGATGGATTCGAGTCCCAATAAGATACAACAACATGTATGAGCTTGTTAGTGACCTTTGCAGTCCCAACATTGGCAAAAAGGACTTCATCACGAAAGTCAGGAACGCAACGATCAAACACTTATTTACTATACATGGAAAGTCTGGAATGATACCATATACGGAAACAAGATTTACCGGGTGATTGAATGCGCTAATATCATCATCAACACCCATGAGAAATAATATCTCCGTCAAATGGAAAACTAAGAACAGAGACGAGTTGGCTTGGGCCAATATCTTGAAAATTACCCAAATTCACTAAGCGGCTTCTTCCTTTCTTTAATTTCTCTTTCTGCCTTGTTCTTTCATATTGCTTTAAGTCTGTGATGTACTGAACCAAGCCAAAAGCTTTTGTCTTCTCCCCTTATCAATATACGTACTTTTTCTAAAAAAAAAAACTGATTCTTTTGCAAAACTCTATATACAATATGATTGAATTAAAATTTTGCATTATAGGTGGAGAAGATAAATAATTGAAATTTTAACAAAATAATTCCTCTCACAATCAAAATAATCTCATGTACAATATTAACATGATGCAAATTACGACATAAAAATCACACTGTTTTGTAACTGATCACATTGTAGCTGAATTGATTGAACATTAAAATTTCTATATGTTGTGATCTTTCAACGAGTTACTTTAGAAATAGAGAGAAGAAGAAGACAAAACATTTTGTGGTTTTGCTGCACAAACCTTGCACCTAGGGTTTTCAATATACTTTGGCGGATAATGAATACAACCCTAAACCTATCTATTTATAACTATAAATAGATAGAATCCTCTATAAATAGATAGGATCCTATAAAAAGATAGAATTCTATAAATAGATAGAATTCATACCACGGGGGACTCCGCCTGATACCACCCCGCACCCCCTGTCTTTCCGGGCCCATTAATCCATGGGCCCAAATTATGTTTCTCCCCTTGGCCCATCGTATCAGTATACCTAGATTTATTGTCTTCTTATACAATCTCCACCTAGACAACATAATCTAATACAAAAATTTGGAAACACATATACAACTCCAGGATCTTGTCGCCAGATCCTCCTTGTTTCTCTTGACAGGGGGCTTTCTCACTCATCTAACAACGAGTGACATGAACCAAATCCAAGCAATGCTTGAATTTGTCTACGGTAACTGGTTTGGTCTTCATATCAGTTGCATTATGAGAAGTGTGCACCTTCTCCAGGATGATCTCACTAGAAGCTTCTAGCCGTGCCTTGTACCTTATGCCTTCTTTCTCTGAGATGCCTTGTTTCTTCTTGAACACCCATTTGCATCCTATTGCTCTCTTACCTGCTGGAAGAGGAACCAGCTCCCACGTCCTGTTCTTATGGAGAAATTCCATCTCCTTAGCCATAGCACCTACCCATCCTTCTTTCTCCTGACTATGAATAGCCTCTCGAAAGTTGGATGGATCATCTGTGCCAATGACTAGAGCATAATTAACCATCTCCTCAAAGCCATATCTTATAGGGGCCCTTGTGATGCGTATGCTTCTGCCAGAAACAAGACTCTCAACCTGTTGTTGATCTACATCATGCTCACCACCTGCTGGTGTAGGTGTGCTAGAATCTGAAAGCTCCACCTTCACTGCTGATTTGGATTCAGTCTCTGTAATTGCAAGTTTCTCAACTTCCTTGGCATGTAGAAGCATTGCCTGCTCATCAAATACAACATCTCGACTGATCATCCGTTTCTTTGCAACAAGATCCCAAAACTTGAAACCCTTCACACCATCCAAGAGACCTCGCTTGTGAAGCTCATTCATCCCCCTTTCGCCAATGTGACCCAGGCGCATATGCCACAGAGTTGTGTAATCTGTCTCAGAAGCCACGGCTGCAACTCCACATACAACGGTACTCCCTACCAACCGGTAGATATTACCCGATGTAATCTGCCCCTTCATAACTTTCATTTCCCCATTGCTCACCTTTACACATTCCTTTTCTGTTTTGAAACAAAACCCTTTTACATGTAAAGTCCCCAAGGAAATCAGATTTTTCTTTAGAGCTGGAATGTGACGCACGTTAGTCAATGTTCGAATCACACCATCGTGCATCCTCACATTTATCTTCCCAATGCCAACAACATCACAAGTCTTGTTGTCTCCTAATCGGACGGAGCCAAAAGTTCCAGACTTGTACGTCTCAAACCAATCTCTATTCGGAGTCATGTGAAACGAACATCCCGTATCCATGATCCATACATCTGAGTAGTTGCCTGACGTCACAAAGAGCATATCAAAATCTGCACCATCTGAGTCATCTTTCTGCACCACGTTTGCTGATCTTGAAGATTCCTCTGACTTCTTATCTTCGTACTTCTTCTTCCTGGCAGGACAATCACGTTTGAAGTGACCGTCCTCCTTGCAGAAGTAACAAGTTACTGGCTTTTTACCCTTGGACTTAGACCTGGATTGCTTGTTTCTTCCTTCTTGCTTCTCTTTCGTCCTCCCTATATCCTGGTTGCTTCTAACATATAACCCTTCGCTTTGAGAACTCTCACTGGTATGTTGTCATCGTTCGGCTTGTGAAAGCAACGCTGTTGACATCGTATCAAGACTTATCTTGTCTTTCCCACACGTCAACATCATCACCAGATTCTCATATGAAGAGGGTAGAGAACATAGCAAGATCATAGCTTTATCTTCATCTCCAAGTTTTACATCCACCCGAGCCAAATCCCCAATAATTTGATTGAAAATATTCACGTGTTTCACCAAGTCAGAACCTTCCACCATTTTCAACCCATACAATCTTTGTTTGAGATACAATTTGCTAGACAAAAATTTTGACATATACCGTTTCTCCAATTGGGTCCAAATCTCTTGACAAGATTTGAGATCAATAACGTGGTATATTACCTCGTCTGCCAAACAGAGCCGAATGACCGACGCTGCCTTCTCCTGCATCTCCTCCCATTCGTCGTCTTTCAACGACTCCGGTTTTGTCTCCTTCAACGCCTTCAACATCCCCTGCTGTGTTAGCAGATCCTTAACTCGTCGCTGCCAAAGACCGAAGTTGCCAGTTCCGTTGAATCGCGGAACCTCAAATTTTGCAACGGAATTCATCGACAACTTTGCTCTAGATACCAATTGTTGTGATCTTTCAACGAGTTACTTCAGTAATAGAGAGAAGAAGACAAAACATTTTGTGGTTTTGCTGCACAAACCTTGCAGCTAGGGTTTTCAATATACTTTGGTGGATAATGAATACAACCCTAAACCTATCTATTTATAACTATAAATAGATGGAATCCTCTATAAAAAAATAGAGTCCTATAAAAAGATATAATTCTATAAATAGATAGAATTCGTACCACGGGGGCTTCACCTGATACCACCCCGCACCCCCTGTCTCTCCGGGCCCATTAATCCATGGGCCCAAAATATGTTTCTCCCCTTGGCCCATTGTATCAGTATACCTAGATTTATTGTCTTATTATAACACTATATTATTCAAATAATCACCCAATAAACATTCGAAATTCTGGCATAGACAATTCCTCGACGAAGCACTTGGCCAAGTAAGCGAAGGGGACGACACTAAATACTTTGGTGAGGATCTCGCCGGTGAAGAACAACCACAAAAAGAAGACTCCGTTGAGCAGCAACGTCGTTAATGACCCGTGAGAGGTGATGATTGCTTCCTTTTTCTGACGTAGAAACTTCCCTACGGTTCGAATGTCCTTGCATGACCCATTCTGCCCAACCGCATAAGTGTTATATATATAAATAATTTCATATCATAGGCAAACCAAAACAACTTTACAAGTTTTTGTAACCTTCTTCAATTTCTTTGATAACAGTTTTTAATTGATGTTCTTTGTGAGATATTATTTTAAAAATAATTACAATTATTTTTATAACAAATTCTATTTATAACTTAGTTTTAATAATTTTTTTTAATTATCTATATGTTGTTTAGTAACTATATATTTATTTATTTTTTCTAATTCTATATTTATCATTTATGTTCGATTCTTTTTATTTTTAATTATGACTTATTGAAAATAAAAATAAAAATAAAGAAATATTTAATCAAAAGAATGCAGAGCTTTAAAATTCTTTGGAAAAAAGTTAGGGTATATAAATCACAATTCTAACATATTAGAGATAAATCTTATCAAAAAAAAAATATATTAGAGATAAATAAATCAAATTTAATTATTGTAAAACGTATAATATATCTTTAAAAAAAGTGTTGCACTAAAATTGAAACTCATCATCCATAAAGCGAAAATGTGGAAGGAGACTTCTGCGGGCGAACTCACCACTGCGCTGAGTTCGCCGTAAAAGATTCGGGTGTATTCCTCTGTTAATCCCAATCTTTCTTTCAGCCATTGTTTGTCTAGCAGCCTGTACATCATAAAACGACGTTGTTTATAGAATATAATTTAAAATTAATTTACAAAATTTTTTGGCAATAAAATTTCCATACTTTTCATTGTCGGGGGCAATCTGCTTGAGGATTTTTCAACATACAAGGTAAGAAGAGAGAAGAAATGAACTGAAATTATATTTTGCTCAATCGTAATGGTAGTCCTCTAACAGAGTTTGTTATTTATAGTCATAAGAGAGCTGTAACCAAATTCTAACAACCTGAGCTCTCTTATTTATTTACAAAATAAGACCCACTTATTCTATAAAATGTATATATGTCCCTATATCCCCTCCTTAAGCTGGACTTGGAGTGACAAGGCCAAGCTTGCGAGTAAAGAAAGAATGTTTTTGTTCTCCAAGGGCCTTAGTAAAGACATCAGCAAGATGAAGGGAGGAGCTGACATGAACGGTAGAAATGAAACCCTTTTGTACCTCATCCCGAACATAATGACAGTCAATACGAAGATGCTTGGTACGCTCATGGAATACAGGGTTAGCGGCAAGGTGTTGGGCCGCCTTATTGTCGCAATACATGGGAATGGGAAGAGGGACATTAACTTGTAGGTCGCGCAATAGTCCATCGAGCCAGACAATTTCACTCGCAGTTGAAGACATGGCTCGATATTCACTTTCAGCCGAAGACTTAGAAATAGTTTTCTGTTTCTTGCTCTTCCAGGATACAAGAGAAAAGACAAAGAAAATACAGAATCCAGTGATTGATCTACAAGTATAGGCACAAGAGCCCCAATCAACGTCCCTATAAGCAGTGAGAGAAGTAAGAGACGTAGATGGGTAAGATAAACCTAAGTTGATTGTGCCCTTAAGATATCTAAGCAGATAGAGAGTTGTATGCCAGTGTGTGAGACATGGGGAGGCCAAAAGTTGGCTAAGTTGTTGAACAAAATATGTGATATCTGGCCGGGTCAGAGTAAGGTAAAGGAGACGACCAACTAGGCGTCTCTACACCTCAGGATCAGAAAATTGTTCACCAAAATTAGGGAGAAGCTTAGTATTGCGTTGCATAGGAAAAGATGATGGCCTATAGTCAATCATGTGATTGTCTTGTAAGAGATCAAGGATATACTTGCGTTGGTTGATCAATAAACCATCTGAATTTCTGGCAATCTCCATGCCTAGAAAAAAACGAGCAAGTCCCAGATCCTTGATAATAAAGGCAGCATGAAGAGCATCTTTGATCTGCCTAATTTCATGTTGTATATTCCCAATAATAAGCATGTCATCAACATAGACAAGAATGATTGTAATACCAGTAGAGGAGGTTTTAGTAAACAGAGAATAATCCTGCTTAGATTGAGTGAAGCCCGGATTAACAAGAAACTTTGTGAGCTCGATGTTCCACTGTCTGCTAGCCTGTTTGAGCGCATAAAGAGACTTTCTGAGATGACAGACTTGGCCAGGTAATGCCTTTGTATGGCCCTGCGGTGGCTGCATATATACCTCCTCATCAAGGAATCCGTGAAGGAAAGCATTGTGGATGTCGAGTTGGTGAAGAGGCCATGAGTTAGTAGAGGAAAGAGCTAGCAATACTCGAACAGTGGTGAATTTTGCTACTGGTGAAAAGGTATGTTTGTAATCCTTTTCCTTAACTTGATTATAGTCTTTAGCAACTAGGCGAGCCTTGCATCTCTCAACAGATCCATCAGCCTTGTATTTGACCTTATAAACCCACTTAGAGCCTATAATTTTGTGGCCAGGAGGAAGGGAAGTTAGATCCTAGGTATTATTATATTCAAGAGCATTTAATTCCTTTGCCATGGCATCTTGCCAGATAAGAAAATCCTTTGCTTGACCATAGTGGCTTGGTTCAAAGGTGGACAACACATTACAGAGAGAAGTCTGATAACTAGGAGGAAGATGCTGAATACTAATGTGTTGTAGAAGATTGGATGATGACAAAGAGTTGCATACATAGTCTTTGTACTTAGAAGGCTTGATAATGGTTCTGGAAGGTCGAGGGAGAATAATAGGAAGAGCTAGAGATGGAGAAGGTGTATCAGCATGAGAAGAATGTGAATCTGAAAATAGTTGTGGTGAAGATGAATATGAATGTGTAGGGGAGGTAGATAAGTCTGAATGAGGTGTAAAGGTAGAAGGTAAATTTGAATCTGGTACAGGAGATACCAAAGGGAGAGAAGTATATGTGGAAGAAGAAGGTAGATTGATCTTGGTACACTTTGTGAGTTTCAAGATCAAGGAGTTTATACCCCTTTTGTCCTGGAGGGTAACCAATGAAGGCACAAGGATGGCTGACTGCTTTGAATTTATCCTTGGATGGAAGAAGGGAATAGCAAAGGCACCCAAAGACCCTCAGATGATCATATGAAGTAGGCTTATTATGAAGTAGTTTATATGGAATTTTCCACTGTAAAACTGAAGAAGGCATGATGGTGATCAAGTAGGTAGCAGCAAGAATACATTCACCCCAGAATTGTATGGGTAAGTGAGCATGCAGTCGAAGAGCTCTTGCTGTTTCTACCAAGTGTCTGTGCTTTTGTTCTACTCGAGCATTTTGTTGAGGTACATATGCCACATATTTGTGATGTAGAATTCCTTTAGAAAGGAACAAATCCTGTAAGCTATGTTGCAAGAATTCAACACCATTATCAGTGCGAAAAATCTGAATTTTGGCATTAAATTGAGTCTCTACATAGGCCAGAAAGTTAGAGACAATATGAACCACTTGTTTCTTGTCCGCTATTAGATATGTCCAAGTACACCTTGTGTGATCATCCAACAAGGTTAAAAAAAATATTTAGCACCACAATGTGAAACAGTATGATATGGACCCATACATCCATGTGAACCAAAGCAAATGGTCGGATAGCATAAGAAGAACTAGGAGTAAAAGAGGTTCTATGTTGCTTAGCAAGTATGCAAGTTTCGCAATGAAAGTCAAGAATGTGAGGCATCTTACTACATGACATATGCTGCAATTTAGACAAAGAAGAGTGGCCTAATCTGTCATGAAATAAGTGGACAGTTTTAGGAGTAATAGGTAAAACAGAAATAGCGTGAATATCATGCACTTTATTCCTGTGAGACAATGGACTAGAAATCTTGTAGAGGCCTCCATCCAAATATCCCGTAGCAAGTGGAGTGTTATTAGTAAGGTCTTGAAAGACACAAACAGAGGATTTAAAATGATCTTCAATATCAGAATTCAGAAGTTTCTTCAGGACAAATAATAAGTTGTGTTTGAATCCTGGAATGAATAAGACATTATACAACGTCAAGTGATCTGATAAGATAATGGTGCCTGAATGAGTGACTTCCTTGACTGAGCTATCTAGAAGACCAATAAAGATATGTCTTGAAACAGGATGTAATTCATTGAATAATTCCTTGCAACATGAAATGTGATCTGTAGCACCTGAATAAACAATCCAAGTGCATGAGTTTGTGCTGTTATTAGCAGGTAAGATGCTCATATTACCTGCAAAATTGATGGAAGTCGAAGGTGTAGAGCTGAGAAGACCCTGACTTTGCATCATTTTCATAATCTCCTGGAAAACTGAATTAACCAGAGTTGGATCTGATGTTGAAGCATTAAAGTTTCTAGGAGAATTATCCAAGGGACTATTGCCAACTGGCATATCCTGAGCATTAGCAGCAAACGAACCTGAGTTTTGAACTCCGACAATTGCATCAGTCGACTTTCCTTTGGTACCTTTATACCAATATGGAATTTCCGTGAGCTTAAAACAAGATTCCTTCAGATGACCTTTTTCCTTACAATAGGTGCATAACCTATCCAAATTTTCTTTTCGAAAATCTCTCCTACTACCTCCTGCCTGTCTATATGGAGGTGCGTGTCTATCAACAGCTAGAACATCATGTGTAATGCTAGGAGTAGTGATCTCCTTTTGCTTCTCCACTTGAAACACCATGTGGTAAGCTCTGTTGATAGTAGGGAGATTATCCAGAGCAAGAATATTGCTTCTGATATGATCGAACTGATCACGAAGTCCCATCAAGAATTGAATCATCCTGTTCTTGGATTCTCTCTCAGACAGCTGCTTAAGTATATCACATTTGCAATTAACAATTCCTTTGGAAATACAAACACGTAAAGCATCGACTGATTGCAATTCATCCCATAGTTTTTTCAATTTGCTAAAGTAAATAGCTACAGTCGTGTTTTCTTGTTTCAAATTACTCAATTCCTTCTTTAGTTGATACACAAGGGGGGCGTTAGAGACTTCGAATCTCTCAGTCAATTCATCCCATAGTTCTTTGGATGAATCAACATAAGAGAAATTTTCTGCAATTTCCTTTTTCATGGAGTGAATTAACCAACATCGAACCATATAATTGGCTCGTGTCCATCTAGAAATCATATCATCATCAGATCCAAGAATTTTCTAAGATCCATCCACAAAACCTAATTTCAGTTTAGCACCTAGAGCCATACGAATGCTACGCTTCCATGTGGTGAAATTAGATCCATCAAAGAGTGTAGAGACAAGCTGCATACCAGGATTATCCGATGTAGATAGATGTAGTGGATCGTTAACATTTCCTCCATAGTTCCGTTCCAGAGATGAGGAATTTTCTGAATTCTCTGTCCGTGACATGATGAATTAGAAAAATTGTGTAATTTGGTGAATAAAAGTTTGAGGAAGAGAAGAGGAGCAAGAGAAGAGGAATTATCAATCAGTTTAATCGAAGGAGAGAAGATGAATTGATGGAAGAAATTCCAACCTCTGATACCATTTCAACATACAAGGCAAGAAGAGAGAAGAAATGAACTGAAATTGTATTTTGCTCAATCGTAATGATTGTCCTCTAACAGAGTATGTTATTTATAGTCATAAGAGAGCTGTAACCAAATTCTAACAACCTGAGCTCTCTTATTTATTTACAAAATAAGACCCACTGATTCTTTAAAATGTATATATGTTCCTATAGATTCTGACCACATCTCCTAAGTCGATCCCTATTTTCGTTGGAAGAAACCCCGTCAAGGACTGACCGTACACATATAGAAACACAACCTGCAATGTCGTAATCTTGTGTCTGGACACGTAGCGAAGGTGATCCTCTAGGTGGTAGCAGATATCCACCTCAGCGGCGGTGTCCTCATCGGAATCTTTGTTCCTCCACGGTGCCATGAAACTCATATCAACATCACTGCGAATGAGTGTGTACATTATATGGAGCACAAACCCCAGTGGCCGTAGGCAGTAATTGGATGAAGCTCATTGGAGAGGCCGGGTATGATCCATGCTAGGAGGATGAAGGTAGAGTGGACAACGGAGCTGAGGAATGCGAAGAGGCGGATAGCGTAGTAATTCCACCGTTTGTTTTGTTGACCGAAGAAGATTTCAAGGATGCATAGGATGGTATAGATGAAGAAGTCGATGAAGATTCAGCTGCAAAAGACCACATTGCTGAAGAGAGACCACCAGAGGAGGCGGCAGCCGAGAAGGTACGATGATCGGAGGGAAGAGTTGATAAGAATGACAGGGACAGATGCAATGCAACAAGTCCAGCGTGGAGGTCATATTTATCGGGGGAATATTCTTCGTCAGCTAAGAAGATGCGGCGCCAGGATTCGAGGTTATTGAGGCGATCATATTTAGTGGAGAAGAAATCCGAGGCGGAGTCCACAGGGGAAATGAGACCAAAGAGTCGTATGAGGAGTCGGCTTGGATAGAGGACGATCTTTAAGAAGATGAATATAATGAAGTCTGTTAGAGAGGGACGATTCGGCAGCAACGGCTACAATGGTGGTACCGATGTGGGATCAGTAGCCATGTTTTGTTGTTATGTGCGGGGGTATAGCAAAATAAATGATGAAAGGTCGAGGAGGCTAAGATTTCTAAGGAAATATTCTAATTATTTAAAGAACATAAATATGAAAATATCAACTCAAAGTTAGGGGGACTAAAATATGGAAAAAATGGATTGACTTTGTGTAACACCCCAAATCTGTAGGACTCGGGGCGCTATTGGACTAGGATCTCACAATGGATCCTGACCCTAGCCTGACAACAAGTTCATTGAATCTTACAACAAGGCACAAATAGATTAAAACCAAAACATCAAATTGTATATATATATATATATATATATATATATATATATATATATATATATATATATATATATATATATATATATATATATATCAAAAGGGTTACAGAAGAACCGCTGAGTACAAACCAAACATATAACTGTACATACAAAAAGTCCCATAACCCTCGCATAAACCTAGTGTACGGAGCCCTCAGTGGATCACCCCATCTGAATCACTCTGCAGCTCTCCTAACGTGCAAATGATCTACAACACGGTATAAAACCGTTAGCTAACCATACACGTATATATAGAAGATGCAAAAGCACAAACACACTTCAAGAAATCATAAACATATAATCATGTTGTCACACATTTACCCGGTTCATTATCTTTATAAGGTCCAACACTCAAATCGTATAAATATATGTATATGAACATATGTGACACGAGATATATATATATATATATATATATATATATATATATATATATATATATATATATATATATATATATATATATATATATATATATATATATATATATAATCCTCGCCTCTGAGTGCTATAGCCAGCTGGAGTGGATCCGGAACACCCTCCCGTATACCATAAAGGAGTGGGGAGTGGCCATCTCGTATACCAAATCTGACCTGACTATAGAGAGCCTCCCAGACTCCTCAGCGGAATGAAAGGGAAGGTTGTCACAACCACAACAATGGGCTGTCACTAAATCATAGGTTGGTAATAAACAATATCGCATGCTATCAAGCATATAACACACACCACTCATTCATACATCCAATATAAGGATGGTAGCTAAGTAAGTCCTATGGACTTACCTCAACCTCGAAGTACTCTCAACACGATCAACTCTAATCTGGAGGACAACACTGCCAAATAACAAGGCATAAAGAGATATCAAATCTCCTATCAATCAAAAGGGTCACACCTAGATCCAAGGGATCCATAAGGATCATATCCAACTTATAGACCTCGATAATCTACTAAACCTCAAAGCCATAATCGGCATATAGATATATCATACTCATCATCATTCTATCCTCATACACATACCTAGCATGCTACTAACCTGCTCATACTAAGAAAGGAAAGGATCAATACTACTCTAAGTAGATCATGTACAAGACGCACCTGCGGAACGGAAAGACGCAGGGGCGGAAAGGCACCAAGCGCAGGCGCGGAAACACGCGGGCGCAGGCGCTGGGACCGTGGCCGCGGGGCGGCGGCACTGAGGCACGGGTGTGGTGACAAGTTCCCGCAGGGGCGGCCGCTCACAGGCGCGGGGGCGGCGACAGTGCAGAACGGGCTTCCCTGACTTCTCTTCGACTCTTCACGTGATCAATTCACGTCTTCATCATTCCATAGCCACAATCATACATATACATACACATTCTAACATCTATATAAGCCTAGATCATCTATCCTAAGCTAAGGAAGAGGAATCAATGTTAGAAAGAAAGAAAGGAGAAGAAAGGAAACTTAAAACTACTGTGGTCCTAGGTAGCAAGGGAAAGATCACCAAACACCATCCGCTGGCTCCCAAGCTCAGCAATACACATATCATGCTCATCATCAACAACCACACAATAATTCTCTTCCAAAACAAGAAGGATTCAAGAACAAGATCAAGGAGAAGGAAGGAGGCTAGAAGAAGCTCGTGAGGGTAGCTGGAAATGAAGAACCCTTGCTCAATAAGCAAAGGAAAAGGCTAAGAAGGAAGAGAAGAGAGTAAAGCACGGTCAAAGGGTCAACAAAGCCGGATGCAACAGCAGGAAACCGCAGGGGCGGTTCCCTGAGCCGTAGGGGCGGATCACTGAATGAGCCGCAAGGGCATCACCACGGACCCGCGGGGCAGCTACATCCTAGCTCGGCTTCTAAAGACTAAGGCTCTTACATCTCACCCCCTAAAAACAAGTTTCGTCCCGAAACTTGTATCATCTCAAAACCTCTCGGACCCATATGCCGAGGTATAACTCTCTCTATCGGAGGCATCACATCTCCGCTCATAACATATCAACTAATATCACTCTATAACCTCAAACACAAGCATGGAGGAAATCATCATCTCCAACAACTAGATCAATGTACTATCTAAGGCATAGAGGAAAACCATCTCTAGCCAAACTATCATCACATCACAAGGGCATAGAGGAAAACCATCTCTAGCCGAATCATACTCATAATAGAAGGGCATGGAGGAAAAACATCTCCAGCAATACTATGTCCATCAAAATAACATGGAGGAATAACCATCTCCAGCTAGACCCTAATCGTATCTCAATAGCATGGAGGAAAGAGCCATCTCCAACTATAAACATCAATCGCACTAGCACAACAAGATCTAATAAGATCATATAACACATCATAGCTAGTACGAAAATAAACACATCATAGCATATAAGCACATAATCACAACACTCACCAAGATAGTACTAAGATCTACTCGTCGATCCTACAGGTACATCTATCTCGGCTTAGAACTCTGGATAGTTCCTCTGAATACTATCCTCAGTCTCCCATGTAGCCTAATCAGGTCCTCGTCTCGACCACTGTATCCTCATCATAGGAATGTCCTTCGAACCCAGGCATCTCATACCTCGTTCTAGAACTGCAATCGGATGCTCAACAAAAGTGTGGTCCAGCTCAACCACCAAATCATCATAACTCACTATATGTCTCGGATCTGGTATGTACTCCCTCAGCTAAGACACGTGAAACACAGGGTGAACACCCTCTAATCTCGGAGGCAAAGCTAATCTGTATGTTGTACTCCCAACTCGGTCCATAATCTCGAACGGTCCGACATATCGGGTGCTCAACTTCTCCTTAATGCCAAAGCGTATAACACCTCATGTCGGAGACACTCTCAGCCACACATGGGCTCCTACTCTGAACTTTATGGGTCTACGCCTCCTATCTGCATATGACTTCTGACGGCTCTGTGCATTCAGCATCCTCACTCTAATCAGTGCTACACGAACCACATCATCCTGAATTTGATCAGGTGTCAAACCACCAATATTGCTCGGCTTTGTAAGAGCCTTGACCTTTAGGAGCTGAGCCGCCCCTGCGGGTGCCTTCCTCCACCCCAGCGGGTTTCCGCCCCTGCGGTTTCTTGCGGCTGCAACCGGCTTTGTTGACCGGTTGGACTATGCTTTACCCTTTCTTCTCTTCCTCCTTAAGTCTTCTTAGGCTCGTGATCAAGGGTTTCATTCCCATTCTAGCTACCCTCACGTCCTTCTTCTTCCCTTCTCCTTCTTCTTGAGTTAATCCTTGAGTTTTTCCTTAAGTTTGCAAGAGAGTTGTGGCGTGGCCTTCCCGAGGTTGATGTGGTGTGTTGTTGCTAAGCTTGAGAGCCAGCTGAAAGTGTTGTTTTGATCTTTCCTTGCTGCCTAGGACCACAACAATGGTAAGTGCTTCTTCTCTTCTTTCTTTCTTCCTTTGCTTCCTCTTCCTTAGCTTAGGATTAGATGTGCTAGGATACATATTGATGTTGGAATGTGTATATATATGTATATGTTTGGCTATGGAATGATGAAGACGTGAATTGATCACTTGAAGAGTCGAAGAGAAGTCGAGGAAGCCCGTTCTACACTGTCGCCGCCCCCGCGCCCGGAAGCCGCCGCCCCTGCGGGACCTTGTCACCGCACCCGCACCCGGAAGCCGTTGCGCCTGCGGTGCTTCGCCCCTGCGTCCCTCTTGTCACGCAGGTGCGTCTTGTACAAGATCTACTAGAGTAGTATGGATCCTTCCTTTCCTAGTATGAGCGGGTTAGTAACATGCTAGGTATGTGTATGAGGATAGAATGGTGATGAGTATGATATATCTATATGTCGATTATGGCTTTGAGGTTTAGTAGATTATCGAGGTTTATAAGTTGGATATGATCCTTATGGATCCCTTAGGTCTAGGTGTCACCCCTTTGATTGATAGGAGATTTGATATCTCTTTATACCTTGTTATTAGTTAGTGTTGTCCTCCAGATTTGGAATTGATCGTGGTTGAGATTACTTCGAAGTTGAGGTAAGTCCATAGGACTTACTTAGCTACCATCCTTATATTGGATGTATGCATGAGTGGTGTGTGTTATATGCTTGATAACATGCGATGTTGTTTCTTACCGACCTATGGTTTAGTGATTGCCCATTGTAGGGCCGTGACAACTTGCCCTTACATCCTGCTGGGAGTTTGGGAGGTTCTCTACGGGTAGGCCAAATCTGGTACACGGGACGGGCACCTACCACTCCCTTAGGGTATACGGGAAAGTGTTACCAGATTACCACTCCATCTGGCAACAACACCGAGAGGCGAGGATTATATATTCCTCGTGTCATATATATTCATATACATGTATATACGATTTGAGTGTTGGACTTTATAAAGATAATTAACCGGGTAAATGTGTAATAACATGATGATATGTTTATTATTCCCTGATATGTGTTTGTGGTTATGTATTATCTTATATATGTATGGTTAGATAACGGTTTTATACCGTGTTGTAGATCCTTTGCAGGTTAGGAGAATTGCAGAGTGATTCCGATGGGGTGATCCACTGATGGCTCCGTACACTAGGTTCATGCGAGGGTTATGGGGATTTTGTATGTACAGTGATATGTTTTGGTTTGTACTCAGCGGCTCTTCTGTAAACCTTTTGATATATATATAGTTTGATGTTTTGGTTTTAATCTATTTGTGTCTTGTTGTAAGATCCAGTGAACTTGTTGTCAAGCTAGGGTCAGGATCTATTGTGAGATCCTAGCCTAGTAGCGCCCCGAGTTCTACGGATTTGGGGTGTTACAAAGTTGGTATCAGAGCTTAGGTTGACAACAATGGCACTTGCAATCTGCAATAAAGGTCGAATAGATAAATAACTAGAACCCGAAAGGGGTCTGACTTTTCAAAAGGTTTTGGTTTTGAAATGAGTACAAATGTTTTGGGATAGTGTTTACGAGAAGCCATCACCCCTCTGAAGACCTCGACAATATAGATATATATAGATATTACCTTATGTGATGTTGTGATAGACTTATATATCTATACATATGGCATATATATAGCTTTCTAAGTTAGGTTTATATACCCTGCAAATGGTTCGAACTAGAGCCTTATCTGCAGTTGGACGAGGTAGGGGTAGACCCCCTCTTTCTCCTATAGGTAGAGGACGAGGTCGGATTCCCGCTGTTGATCTACATGCAGCGGAGGAGATTCACGAGGACGTTACTGAGAGTGTCGTTCCTGAGACTGAGAATGGTAGGGCTGAGAGACAGAGATCACAAAGAGTCCAGTCAGATGACTCGGATCGTGTCTCTATGGAAGGACCAGCGTTCCGCGAGTATATCAGACGAGTAGAGGAGGCTGCCAAAGCAGGTAGACGTGCCCTTGATCTGCCAACACAAGAGGGATCATCTGGGAGATCCCATGGAGTTACTCCGGTGCCAACTGTACACGCACATGCTGCTGAGACTGCTCGGGTTCTGGAGGAGCATAGAGGGCCTCGACCAGATACATGGTTGAAGGCATTCCATCAGATGGGAGTACTCCCTTTCTATGGGAAGGTGGGGTTAGAGGTGGAGCTATGGATTGGACATGTAGACTCAGCTCTGGAGTCTATTAGGTTTCCTGCAGATAGACAGATATATAGAGTTAGTGCAAACTCTATTCAGAGACCTTGCACATCACTAGTGGAGATCAGTACAGGGTCAGGTTACCAGTTATGATCAGATGAGGACCATGATCAGAGAGCGTTTCTGCCCTGCCTCACTGAGGAGGGAGAAACTTCGAGATTTTGTTGAGGTTGGCTTCGAGGATGTACCAGTGTCTGAGGCTATCAGGAGATTCCAAGAGGAGCTGGCTTTGTTGGGTCCAGCTGCACCTCCTGCAGATCAGCATGTATATCTTTTCTCCCGACGATTAAGGGATACTACCCGGACTTATATGGCGGGGTTTCACTGTGAGTCCTTGATGGATTATCAGGACAGAGCTTCCGATTATGAGAGGGAGCGGGCTTGGCAGAGGAGAGTTTCTCAGACCGGAGGGTCTGAGAAGAGACAGCGGACTGGGCAGACCAGTGGTGCTGGTGGAGTTGCTAGTGTAGGGCGAGGTCAGAGCCGCCAGAGTTATCCCTCATCTGCACCGGTTACAAATAAGGGACGTCAGTGCTTCAACTATGGTGGTTATGGACATATACGACCAGAGTGTACGAGACAGACAGTGACTTGCTATACTTGTTGTCGACTGGATCATAGAGTTGTCTTCTGTAGACAGGGTGGAGCTTCATCACAACAGGGATCTTCTCCTGCTAGTGTAACAGGGGGTGGGCAGAGACCACCTCAGTAGCAGCAGACACAGGGACAACAGAGAGTCCCAGATCGCCCTACTACTCAAGGATCTGCTCCTGGGCCGAGTAGAGATAGAGTTCATGGTAGACGTACCACTGACACTAGAGGAGCATAGGGTAGAGTTTTTGCGCTGAGGAGTGCAGAGGAGCCAGCTGCACCGACTGCTACAAGTACCATTCTGATTTATGGTTTACCTGTTAGAGTTTTATTTGATACTGGAGCTACGCATTCTTTTATATCTGATGCATGTGTTGAGCGTTTGAGTCTAGATACGACTGAGGGGATACCCTTTAGTATAGGGTTACTAGATGGTAGTAGGGTCAGAGGTACCCGTGAGATTCGTGATTGTCCAATTTCTATAGGGACTCGTGTGTTACTTGTTGACTTCTTTGTCATGCCATTAGAGCATGAATAAGTCATTTTAGGTATGGATTGGATGGATGGACACCATGCAGTATTAGATATACGTAGGAGGATTGTGTCACTCTCTACCGAGTTAGGTCAGATAGAGGTTTTCCGAGGTTGGGATCTTGGGAGGTCAGGCATGGTGATCAGTGCAGTACATGCAACATGATTGATTGCACAGGGTTGTGAGGCCTTCTGGTGTTATGCCATGAAGGAGGGGGAGAGTCTAGCGTTAGAGGATATCCCAGTGGTCTGTGAGTTTACAGATGTATTTGCTGAGCCGTCTAGTTTGCCGCCTCAGAGGAGTGTGGACTTTGGTATAGAGTTGGAGCCTGGTACAAGACCGATCTCGAAGGCCCCATATCGGATGGCGTCTGTCGAGATGTTGGAGCTGAAGAAGCAACTCGAGGAGTTGGCTGAGAAGGGTTTCATCCGCCTTAGCGTATCTCCATGGGGAGCACCTGTCCTCTTCGTACGGAAGAAGGACGGATCGTTGAGATTGTGTATTGTTTACAGAGAGCTGAACAAGGTGACCATCATGAACAAGTATCCATTGCCTCGTATTGATGACTTGTTAGATCAGCTTCAGGGAGCGACTGTGTTCTCCAAGATTGACCTGCATTCAGGGTATCACCAGCTGAGGGCGAGAGAGAAGGATATGCAGAAGACAGCCTTTCGGACCAGATATGTTCACTAAAGTGATGCTATTTGGGCTTACGAATGCCCCAACAATCTTCATGGAGTTGATGAACAACATATTGATCGACTTCCTGGATCAGTTTGTGGTAGTCTTTATTGATGATATTCTGGTGTACTCTCGCAGCAGAGAAGAGCATGCAGGACAACTGAGGACTATGATACAGGTTTTACGGGATAGAGAACTTTATGCTAAGTTCTCTAAGTGCGAGTTGTGGATGCCAGAGGTAGCATTCCTGGGTCATATTGTTTCCGCCGAGGGGATCAAGGTTGATCCGGCGAAGATAGAGTCAGTAGCAGCATGGACGACACCGACGATCGTCAAGGAAATAAGTAGCTTTCTTGGCCTAGCCGGTTATTTCCGACGCTTCGTGGAGGGATTTTCTGTGATTGCCCGTCCACTGACGAGTCTGATGAGGAAGACTACCAGATTTGTATCGTTTGAGCAGTGTATGCAAAGTTTTGAGGAGCTGAAGAGACGTCTGACTTCCGCTCCTATTTTGGCACAGCCAGAGGGTACAACAAATTTTGTAGTTTACAGTGATGCATCCAAGCTAGGCTTGGGATGTGTGTTGATGTAGCGAGGCAAAGTGATTTCATATGCGTCTAGACAGATGAAGACGTATGAGGAGAACTACCGACTCATGATCTGGAGTTGGTAGAGGTAGTTCATGCACTGAAGATCTAGAAACATTACATATATGGTGCTACATGTCAGATCTTCACAGACCATAAGAGTTTGAAGTATATTTTCACGTAGCGGGAATTGAATAACCGCCAGCGTAGGTGGCTTGAGCTGATCAAGGATTTAGATCTGGAGATTCTATACCATCCGGGGAAGGCGAACGTTGTCGCCGACGCCCTGAGCAGGAAGACGCCTCGAGAGCAAGCGATTGCGAGGTTGACAGTTCAACATCTGTTACAGAGGGATCTGGTTTGGCTAGAGTTGGATGTCCAGTTTCCTGATGAGGACGCCCAGTTGAGTACTTTAGAGGTTCTTCCTGATCTGTTGAGCGAGACGCAACAGAAGAAGGAGACCTGCCCGACCTTGATGAGGATCCGAGAGAGGATGTCCCAGGATGAGGCACCATAGTTCCTTATAGGAGCAAATGGAGTGATGAGACGCCGCGGTCGCGTCTGTGTACCAGCGGATGTGGAGTTGAGACAAAGGATATTACAGGAGGCTCACTGTACGCTTTACTCAGTGCACCCAGATATGAGTAAGATGTACCAGGATTTGAGACGTTCATATTGGTGGGGAGTGCTGAAGCCCGACGTGGCCAGATTTGTGGCATAGTGTGCGACCTGCCAGCAGGTCAAGATCGAGCATTGCACACCTGGAGGTGAACTCCATCCACTGCCTGTTCCACAGAGGAAGTGGGAGGACGTCACCATGAACTTTGTGACTGGGCTGAGACCGAGCATGAGATTGATGTCATCTGGGTTATAGTGGACAGACTGACGAAGACGGCACGTTTTATCCCGATCCGAAAAACGTGGCCGGTGAGCAGATTAGCTGAGGAGTACACTAGACAGATAGTGAGACTTCATGGGGTACCGAGGACGATCGTCTCAGACAGAGATGGACGATTTACCTCGAGGTTTTGGCAGCAGATTCAGACTGCCCTGGGGACGAGTTTGCACTTCACTACTGCGTTTCATCCTCAAACAGATGGTTAGTCAGAGAGGACCATCAGACACTGGAGGATATGCTGCGAGCTTCTGTGTTGGACTGGGGACAAGTGTGGACGGATCATCTCCCTCTAGTTGAGTTCTCATACAACAACAGCTGGCATACATCTATTGGGATGGCCCCATGTGAGGCATTGTATGGACAGAGATGTCGTACTCCGTTATGCTGGGATGAGCCGAGCAGTGTTAGTGGTTTGACACCTAATCAGATTCAGGATGATGTGGCTCGTGTAGCACTGATTAGAGAGAAGATGCTGACTGTACATAGCCGTCAGAAGTCATATGCAGATAGGAGGCGTAGACCCCTAGAGTTCAGAATAGGAGCTCATGTGTGGCTGAGAGTGTCTCCGACACGAGGTGTTAGACGTTTTGACATTAAGGGGAAGTTGAGCCCCCAATATGTCGGACCGTTCGAGAATCTGGATCGAGTTGGGAGCGCAACATACAGATTAGCTTTGCCTCCGAGATTAGAGGGTGTTCACCTTGTGTTTCACGTGGTCGAGCCGGACCGAACTTTTGTTGAGCATCCGGTTGCAGTTCTAGAACGAGGTATGAGACACCTGCGTTCGAAGGACATTCCTATGCTTAGGATACAGTGGTCGAGACGAGGACCTGATGAGGCTACCTGGGAGACTGAGGATAGTATTCAAAGGAACTATCCAGAGTTCTACGCCGAGATAGATGTACCTGTAGGATCGACGAGTAGATCTTAGTACTATCTTGGTGAGTGTTGTGATTATGTGCTTATATGCTATGATGTGTTTATTTTCGTACTAGCTATGATGTAATGTGTGATCTTATTATATCTTGTTGTGCTAGTGCGATTGATGTTTATAGTTGGAGATGGCTCTTTCCTCCATGCTATTGAGATACGATTAGGGTTTAGCTAGAGATGGTTATTCCTCCATGCTATTTTGATGGACATAGTATTGTTGGAGATGTTTTTCCTCCATGCCCTACTGTTATGAGTATGATACGGCTAGAAATGTTATTCCTCTATGCCTTGTGATGTGATGATGATACGGCTAGAGATGGTTTTCCTCTATGCCCTTGAATAGTATAGTGATATTGTTGTTGGAGATGTTGATTTCTTCCATGCTTGTGTTTGAGGTTATAGAGTGATATAGGTTGATACCTTTTGAGCGGAGAGGTGATGCCTCCGATAGAGAGAGTTATACCTCGGCTTCTGAGTCATAGTGGTTTTAAGATTTCACAAGTTTCGGGACGAAACTTGATTTTAGGGGGGTGAGATGTAAGAGCCTTGACCTTTAGGAGCTGAGCCGCCCCTGCGGGTGCCTTCCGCCGCTCCAGCAGGTTTCCGCCCCTGCGACTCAAGATGCCGCTCCTGCGGTTTCTTGCGGCTGCAGCCGGCTTTATTGACCGGTCGGACTATGCTTTACCCTTTCTTCTCTTCCTCCTTAAGCCTTCTTAGGCTCGTGATCAAGAGTTTCATTCCCATTCCAGCTACCCTCACGTCCTTCTTCTTCCCTTCTCCTTCTCCTTGAGTTTGTCCTTGAGTTTTCCTTAAGTTTGCAAGAGAGTTGTGGTGTGGACTTGCTGAGGTTGATGTGGTGTGTTGTTGCTGAGCTTGAGAGCCAGCTGAAAGTGTTGTTCTGATCTTTCCTTGCTGCCTAGGACCACAACAGTGGTAAGTGCTTCTTTTCTTCTTTCTTTCTTCCTTTGCTTCCTCTTCCTTAGCTTAGGATGAGATATGCTAGGATATATATTGATGTTGGAATGTGTATATATATGTATATGTTTGGCTATGGAATGATGAAGACGTGAATTGATCACATGAAGAGTTGAAGAGAAGTCGGGGAAGCCCGTTCTGCACTGTCGCCGCCCCCGTGCCTGGAAGCCGCCGCCCCTGCAGGACCTTGTCACCGCACCCGCGCCCGGAAGCCGCCGCGCCTGCGGTTGTCTTGCTTCGTTCTTGCGTCCCTCTTGTCATGCAGGTGCGTCTTGTACAGGATCTACTAGAGTAGTATGGATCCTTCTTTTCCTAGTATGAGCAGATTAGTAACATGTTAGGTATGTGTATGAGGATAGAATGATGATGAGTATGATATATCTATATGCCGGTTATGGCTTTGAGGTTTAGTAGATTATCGAGGTTTATAAGTTGGATATGATCCTTATGGATCCCTTGGGTCTAGGTGTGACCCCTTTGATTCATAGGAGATTTGATATCTCTTTATACCTTGTTATTATGTAGTTTTGTCCTCCAGATTTGGAGTTGATCGTGGTTGAGATTATTTCGAAGTTGAGGTAAGTCCATAGGACTTACTTAGCTACCATCCTTATATTGGATGTATGCATGAGTGGTGTGTGTTATATGCTTGATAGCATGCGATGTTGTTTATTACCGACCTATGGTTTAGTGATTGCCCATTGTAGGGCCATGACAACTTGCCCTTACATCCCGCTGGGAGTTTGGGAGGTTCTCTGCGGGTAGGCCAAATCTGGTACACGGGACGGGCACCTACCACTCCCTTAGGGTATATGGGAAAGTGTTACCAGATTACCACTCCAGCTGGCAACAACACCGAGAGGCGAGGATTATATATTTCTCGTGTCACATATATTCATATACATGTATATACGATTTGAGTGTTGGACTTTATAAAGATAATTAACCGGATAAATGTGTGATAGCATAATGATATGTTTATTATTCCCTGATGTGTGTTTGTGCATATGTATTATCTTATATATGTATGGTTAGCTAACGGTTTTATACCGTGTTATAGATCCTTTGCAGGTTAGGAGAACTACAGAGTGATTCCGATGGGGTGATTCGCTGAGGGCTCCGTACACTAGGTTCATGCGAGGGTTATTGGGATTTTGTATGTACAATTATATGTTTTGGTTTGTACTCAGCGGTTCTTCTGTAAACCTTTTGATATATATATATATAGTTTGATGTTTTGGTTTTAATATATCTGTGCCTTGTTGTAAGATTCAGGGAACTTGTTGTCAGGCTAGGGTCAGGATCCATTGTGAGATCCTAGCCCAGTAGCGCACCGAGTCCTACGGATTTGGGGTGTTACAAAGTTGATATATGAACATATGTGACACGAGGTATATATATATATATATATAATCCTCGCCTCTGAGTGCTATAACCAGCTGGAGTGGATCCGGAACACCCTCCCGTATACCATAAAGGAGTGGGGAGTGGTCATCCCGTATACCAGATCTGACCTGACTACAAAGAACCTCCCTGACTCCTCAACGGAATGAAAGGGAAGGTTGTCACAACCACAACAATGGGTTGTCACTAAATCATAGGTCGGTAATAAACAATATCGCATGCTATCAAGCATATAACACACACCACTCATGCATACATCCAATATAAGGATGGTAGCTAAGTAAGTCCTATGGACTTACCTCAACCTCGAAGTACTCTCAACACGATCAACTCCAATCTGGAGGACAACACTGCCTAATAACAAGGCATAAAGAGATATCAAATCTCCTATCAATGAAAAGGGTCACACCTAGACCCAAGGGATCCATAAGGATCATATCCAACTTATAAACCTCGATAATCTAGTAAACCTCGAAGCCATAACTGGCATATAGATATCTCATACTAATCATCATATGATCCTCATACACATACCTAGCATGCTACTAACCCACTCATACTAGGAAAGGAAATGATCAGTACTACTCTAAGTAGATCATGTACAAGACGCACCTGCGGAACGGAAAGACGCAGGGGCGGAAAGGCAGCAGGCGCAGGCGCGGAAATACGCCGGTGCAGGCGCTGAGACCGTGGCCGCGGGGGTGGCGGTACTGAGGCGCGGGTGCGGTGACAAGTTCCCCCAAGGGCGGCGGCTCACAGGCGCGGGGGCGGCGACAGTGCAGAACGGGATTCCCCGACTTCTCTTCGACTCTTCACGTGATCAATTCACGTCTTCATCATTCCACAACCACAATCATACATATACATACACATTCTAACATCAATATAAGCCTATATCATCTATCATAATCTAAGAAAGAGGAATCAATGTAGAAAGAAAGAAAGGAGAAGAAAGGAAACTTAACACTACTGTGGTCCTAGGCAGCAAGGGAAAGATCACCAAACACCATCAGCTGGCTCGCAAGCTCAGCAATACACATATCATGCTCATCATCAATAACCACACAATAATTCTCTTCCAAAACAAGAAGGATTCAAGAACAAGATCAAGGAGAAGGAAGGAGGCAAGAAGAAGCTCGTGAGGGTAGCTGGAAATGAAGAACCCTTGCTCAACAAGCAAAGGAAAAGGCTAAGAAGGAAGAGAAAAGAGTAAAGCACGGTCAAAGGGTCAACAAAGCCGGCTGCAGCCGTAGGAAACCGCATGGGCGGTTCCTTGAGCCGCAGGGACGGATCACTGGACGAGCCGCAGGGGCGTCACCACGGACCCGCGGGGTGGCTACATCCTAGCTCGGCTCCTAAAGACTAAGGCTCTTACACTTTGCTTATGATAAGGAGCTAATGAGTTAATAATTAGTATGCAGAGATACATTCAATGCACAATGCACGTACTTGTCTTGCACTTGTTAATACCTATCAATCATGAAAACCTCTAGACAGTGCCGTTTTTCGTGGGTCTTCTCGTGTCGAAAACTGTTATAATAAGACAATAAATCTAGGTATACTGATACAATGGGCCAGGGGAAACATATTTTGGGCCCATGGATTAATGGGCCCGGGGCGACAGGGGGTGCGGGGGCGGAGCTCCCCGCGGAGGATTCTATCTATTTATGGAATCCTATCTATTTATAAGGAATTCTATCTATTTGTAGGATTCTATTATTTATAGGACTCTATCTAATTATAGAGGATTCTATCTATTTATGGTTATAAATAGATAGGTGTAGGGTTGTATTCATTATCCACCAAAGTATATTGAAAACCCTAGCTGCAAGGTTTGTGCAGTAAAATCACAAAACGTCTTGTCTTCTCTTCTTCTCTCTATTTCTGAAGTAACTCGTTGAAAGATCACAACAAAAACTTAATTGAAAGCTTCCGAAAACTTCTCGGATACGGTCAAAATAGTGAGGACACGGTCAAGACACTTTTTCAACATTGAGAGAGAGTTGGACACATCCAAACCATGATCATGGATTATGGCTCAATGTTTGATCAGGGATGTAAAAGAGATGAACAAGATATCCATCACCGTTATTTATTTATTTTTTTGGAATTCAATGAACATGGTTTGGATGTATCATTTTTTCCCCCAACATTCATGACTTCTACCTCAATACCACTTAACGAAATTAATCTTCTTATTTATCAATACTTTTACAACTAATCACACATTCCTGTGTCATTTGTTATATTATATATATTCACTTCTTATTTCTTATTATATATAAATTTCTCTTCGCAAGAGCTTTAAAATGATTAATAATTTTTTTCCTTCGCCGTGCAGTGTCCCTGTTTCCTACGATTTTTAGGATTGCCGCTTCCCCGTTTCTCGCTGTGTATGTTTCCCGTATCCGTGTCCGTTTCCGTACAACCTAGGTTAATACAGTTGTTCATGTGGAGAGAAAAACAATAAAATATGAATATATTTTTATTTATCTACGTTACATATAAGTTTTCTTTCCGGGTAAATCAGCAGCTGCAGCATTCCGTGCAAAATTTCCACATTACAACTTAGCACTCCTATGACAAATTAACAAGTTCAGCCTCCGATCAATGATAAGTCAATAGGTGTGACATTAAAAGGTCGAAAAGAGCAAGTATGACAGAAGCCAGAATAGGTATGCCACCAGGATGATCAATCATCATGTCATTTGTGAAAAGAGCACTTGAGACTGCAGATCAGTAGCAAGATCACGGGGGGCAGCAACTGAAAGTTTATACAAATATTGTCTACATAAACAAATTTGTAAACATCGTGAATTCGTTGATCGTGGACAAGTGAGGTACAGCTTGTATACTCCAATAAAATACTCTAAATCAAGTCTACAACTAATAATATTATAATCAAAATCAAGTCTACAAGTAATATTATTATTGTTAATATAATCAATAGTTATCTTCTTAATTACAATCTCAAAACTCAAAACAGAGACTTGACATCTTCCAAGGCTCAACTTACAATCTGAATATCTCATCATGGCTTTCAATGGCAATCAACCTTACAGAACTGCTTACCATTTTCAACCCCTAAGGAATTGGATTAACGGTATGCTTGCCCAGTGTGTTTAATTGTTTCATATTAATCAATTTAATCTTAGATGTCATGATTAAGTTTTTGTCTTTCTTGTTTGATCTGCTCAAACCATGATTCTCTTCATCAATCATTCTTGGTGGAAACTTCAAATTGATCGATCTGCTATGAATTTGGGTGTCAAGATCCAAATGGTAAGTTCCTCCATTACCCCCTATCATCAATTCCAATTTCCAATTTCAAATCCATAATGATTTAGGCTCAATGGAAATCAATTAGTTTTAAATATGATAAATCTTGAATTTGAACATATGTATATATTACAGGGCCAATGCTTCACAAGGGAATATATCATCTATTCTACCAATACAATCCAAACGACGCCGTTTGGGGCAACATTGCGTGGGGCCACTCCACGTCAGACGATCTAGTCAACTGGACCCCACAACCAATTGCCATCTCACCTTCAATCCCATCGGACATCACAGGTTGTTGGTCAGGCTCAGTCACACACCTTTCCGGCGAAAACCCCGCCATTTTATACACCGGAGAATTACACAACCAACAAGTCCAAAACCTAGCCTTACCGGAGGATCCATCCGACCCATATCTCAAAAAATGGATCAAACACCCCAATAATCCTATCATAGTTCCAACTCCGGCAGACAACATCGAAGCAGCCGAGTTTCGAGACCCCAGCACAGCGTGGATCTTGCCGGACGGACTTTGGAGAATGGTTGTAGGAAGCAAATTAGGTGAGCGTGGAATCGCAGCTTTGTTCACAAGCCGAGATTTCATCAACTGGAGCACAGCTAAGCAACCGTTATACTCTGTTGAGGATTCGGGTATGTGGGAGTGTCCGGATTTCTTTCCGGTTTATCCGAACAAGTTGGTTGCACCGGAGACGTCGGATGTCGGATCGGATGTTAAGCATGTCTTTAAGGCGAGCATGGTTAGAACAGGGCGTGATTGTTACATGATCGGTACATATGACACCGCTAATGATGTTTTTGTTCCGGACGATGATCAGGTTTTGTTGGGTTTAGAATCGACTTTAAGGTACGATTACGGCAAGTTTTACGCGTCTAAGTCGTTTTATGATGTTGATAAGAAGAGGAGGGTTTTGTGGGCTTGGGTTAGTGAATCTAGTACCAGGGAAGAGGACGTCGTAAAGGGCTGGTCAGGGATCCAGGTGATTTTATTTTCTTATTTAATTAAGGTTGTGATTATGATCATAATTCATATACAATGCTTAATTGAGTTTTCTCTAGGCGTTTCCAAGAAGTGTTTTGCTCGATGAATCCGGAAAGCAATTGGTGCAATGGCCGATAGAAGAGATCGAAAATCTACGAGCGAAACGAGTTGATCTACCTAGCCAAGTGATCACCAAAGGTTCAGTAGTTGAAGTTGTTGGTGTTACCGCAGCACAAGTAAGGCTAATTAACCGTGTTGATGATTGGTTTGTTTTGTATGATAACTTATACTTTAGTTTATTTGTTGTAATAAATGGATAGGCAGACGTAGAGGTCGTGTTCAGCATAAGTGATTTAAGCAAAGCTGAGAAATTCGACCCGGCTTGGACCGATCCACAACTACTTTGGAGCCAAAAGGGAGCATCAAACGAAGGAGGAATCGGACCCTTTGGGCTGCTAATCTTGGCTTCCAAGGACTTACAAGAGTATACATCAGTCTCTTTCCGGATCTTCAAGAGCGAAGAGAAAGGATTTGTGGTGCTAATGTGTAGTGATCAAAGCAGGTAATTGAGTATGTCTAATGAACTACTTCTATTATCGATTAGATTAGTTTTAGTATGAACTTCAATTGTTAAGGATTTTTTTAACAGGTCTTCGTTAAACCCAACAACTGACAAGGCGAGTTATTGTACTTTTTTAAATGTGGATCCTTCTCAAGAGGATATCTCGCTAAGGACATTGGTAAGTTGTGATTACTATCTTAGTAACTTTTCATACACTAATTTCGTAAGAGAACTTATAAGTTACTTTCTTAACTAATTAGCAAATAGGTGTTCTCTTTTTTTTTGGAAAATTTTGACACACATATGGGTCTTGCAGATTGATCACTCGGTAATAGAGAGCTTTGGAGCGAAGGGGAAGAGTTGCATCACATCTAGGGTTTATCCAACCATAGCCATTAACGACGATGCTCATCTGTACGTATTTAACTATGGATCCGAGTCGATTCATATCAAAGAGCTTCAAGCCTGGAATATGAACACAGCTCATGTAGGTTAAAATTTATGTGAGAACCGAATCAAACAAATGATTAACTTTATTTTACACTTGTGTGGGATTAAGCACATGTGCACGTTGCATTCAAACTCGATAATAAGTTTAATAACATTCCCTTTATGGAATGTGTTGTATCGTTATTCATATCATCGAATTATGTGGTTTATTTGTGATTCAAAACTGTTCAATGAAATCTCTAAGCAAATATAGTCATTATTTAGTTAATTACTATAAATATATGTTTTTCTTAATTATTTGTTAAATTTTTATTATTTCTCATATTTTACATGGCAATTATCTTCTTCTTACTCCGTCCGCATTGATTCTCATGTTAGGCATAAAACTCTATAAAAATCAATAAACACATAATCATGTTGTCACACATTTACCCGGTTAATTATCTTTATAAAGTCCAACACTCAAAACGTATATATATGAATATGAATATATGTGACACGAGGAATATATAATCCTCGTCTCTAGGTCTCATAGCCAGCTGGAGTGGTGCCTGGAACACCTCCCCATATACCCTAGGGAGTGGAGAGTGCCCGAACCGTTTACCAGATCTGGCCTACCTATAGAGAACCTCCCAGACTCCCGGCGGGATGAAAGGGCAAGTTATCACGGCCCTACAATGGGCGACCACTAAACCATAGGTCGGTAATAATCAACATCGCATGCTATCAAGCATATATCACACACCACTCATGCATACATCCAATATAAGGATGGTAGCTAAGTAAGCCTTATGGACTTACCTCAACCTCAGAATAACCTCAACCACGATCAACTCAGATCCAGAGGAAAACACTGCCTAATAACAAGGCATAAAGAGATATCAAATCTCCTATCAATCAAAGGGGTCACACCTAGACCCAAGGGATCCATAAGGATCATATCCAACTTATAAACCTCGATAATCTACTAAACCTCAAAACCATAACCGGCACATATCGATATCATAATCATCCTCGTCCTATCCTCAAACACATACCTAGCATGCTACTAACCCGCTCATACTAGGAAAGGAAAGGATCTACACTACTCTAGGTAGATCTTGTACAAGACGCACCTGCGTGACAAGAGGGACGCAGGGGCGAAGAAACGGCAGGCGCAGGCGCGGAGACACTCCCACGCAGGGGCGGTGACCGTAGCCGCAGGGGCGGCGGCGCTGAGGCGCGGGTGCGGTGACACAGTCACGCAAGGGCGGCGACGCTGAGGCGCAGGGGCGGCGACAGTGCAGAATGTAACCCCCGACTTCCTCTTCGGTTCTTCACGTGATGAATTCACGTCTTCATTGCCCATCAACCAAACACATACACATATATACACATATGAGCATCAATACATACCTAGGAGATCTATCCTAAGCTTAAGGAAGGAGGAAAGGAAGAAGAAGAAAGAGAGAGAGAGAAGAAGAGAAAAGAACTCACCACTGTGGTAGCCTAACCAGGCTGGAAAAGATCACAACACACCACTCAGCTGGCTCCCAAGCTCAGCAACAACACACGACATCAACCTCAACAAGGCCACACAACCAAACTCTTCCAAATCAAGGAGAAACAAGAACAAGCTCAAAGGAGAAGAAAGAGAGGAAAGAGAAACGTAAGGATGGCTAGAGAAGATGAAGAAACCCTTCATTTGGAGGCAAGAGAAAGCTTAAGAAGGAAGAGAAGAAAGAGTAAAGCACGGTCCAACGGTCAACAAAGCCGGCTACAGCCGCAGGAAACCGCAGGAGCGGGCATCTTGAGCCGCAGGGGCGGAACACGAAGCAAGCCGCAGGGGCGGCCCTCTGAACCCGCTGGGGGCGGCTACCCTGGCTCGGCTCCTAAAGATCGGGGCTCTTACAATTTAACTTTGACATTATAATGACTTGAAAGTGATGCCTAAATTGGTTATATAATTAAGAATATGAATGACTGGAATTTTACAAATTATGGTTACATATCAAAAAATTAAATCATACGTACACATTATACAAATTATCCCGAAAAAATACACACAAAGAAGAATATATATTAGAAGTGTTTAGCCGTACCAAATAGCAATAGTACAATTCGAAAATTGGAATCTCATGGTTTATCCACACAGCTAGGACCAGCCATAGGACGGGATGATATGGAATTGTGATATCTACGTCCTATCCCAACTAATGTATATGAACAAGATTAGGATGAGCCTTGTGTTTTATTGGTTGAATTCTCTCGAACTCTATTTCGGGTGGAATCGTGACGAGACATAATGAGGGATCAATCACGCTTGATCTATAATTTGTTATGGTTTTACAATTTAAACACAAAAGTATTCGTTTTATACCATCTTCAAAAAGAAATACATCAAAAATTTTAAATGTTTCATAGTAACTTGTTATTTAATCTCCTCAAAATAGAATTAGCTTATATCAAACATGCAAAATAAAATTGCAGAACATAATTACCCATTACTCGGTTAGCAACACAATACACATTTCCAATTAATAATCCTTAATAACTTGTATTTTGTACCCTGTTTTTTTTTTCTAAATGTGTACTATAAAATTCTTTAAAATGTTTGGACGGGCTTTTGATTTTTAACGTTATTCTGTAATATATATGTATTTTACAGGATTTTATAAAATTTAATTGTTAGATAGTTATATATTGAAAAATACAATTTCTATTTTATAGATGAATTTTTTTAAAAAAATTAAACTACAAGTGTTATTGAGTGAGTATTAATTATGACTTCTTGATGTTTTGTGTATGTACTTCTTTATATATAATTTCATGTTAATGTAGCTGTAACAAACTGTAAATTCCTGGACATTTCATAGATCACCCCTGAATTTTTAAGCTCTTTGCCACCGGTTACTGAGATTGAGAAGATGGATAGCCAATGGGTATTTTTGTTTGCAGGATATGTAAATATAAGGTTTTCTTTTTTCTTTTTTTTTATTGGATTGAAATATCCTACTTTTTGGTAATTTAAAAATTATAAAATACCAACTTTGCCCTTAAAAAACTTGAGAAACTACCAATAATATTAGCATTTTTTAACTTTATTTTTATTCAATAAAGGATAGGGACCTAGTTTTTTTTTTTTCAAAAAAGCTATACATGAAGTTCGTTTTACTAACGTAAAATTCGAGCGCAATGTGATAGCGTTCAGCGGACGCCGGCGCTCAAAGTTACTTACATTATTTTGTACAGAAAAAAGAGTAATATATGAATTGAATGAATCCAAAGTTACTTACATTATTTTGTACAGTCTGAAATCCTCATTTTTTATTTAAAAAAATTCTAGAAAAAAATAAAATAAAATAATTGAGCGCCGACACCCGGATGGAAAAAAATGTTTGGCTCCGGCGCCATAATCTATTTCAATTCAATTTTATCTTTTGTATAAAGCTCAATGTTCATCCACAATGATCGTTTTCAACCCCAAAAACTCCCTCTATTACGGTTTAAGTCGTACTTTATGGAAAAAGAGAAATTTATAAATTGAAAAAAGTTAGTTATGTAATTTTTTTCATTGCCAAAACATTTGCTAATAAACTTCGGACATCATCAACCAACACCCAGTTTTTTTTGTTTTTTTTTCTTCAGAAAAAAAAAACTGGGCACCCCGAGAAGAGATCGAATTCCTCTCGGATTTGCCGGCGCCCAAATCTTTTGTCGCTGGCGCTCGCAGACGTCGCCCTATTTTGACGCCGGCGCCAAGCGTTTGTTTTTGCTGTTAGTAATTTTCACGCTGTGCCCCTAACACGTTCCCTTTTTTTTTTCTTTTCCAAACTTAAAAGATTGTACTTGTACGTTCTCGTCTTACTTTTACTTGATTAACTTGATTAACCCATAAACTATAAAAATAAAGCCTCAAAAACTGGTTTTATGCTCGCATCACATATCACCATGTTAACACAGATGTAGCCTACATTTCCTTATAATTTTATATTGCTTTCATGAAGATCGTTAGCAAGAACAAGGGGGCAGCAAATGAAATTTCATAGAATTATTGATCACATATACAAGTTTGTAAACATAAGAGGGCACGTGAATTTCCTTAATCGTGGACAAGAGAGGTACAGCTTGTATACTCAATAAAATACTCTAAATCAAGTCTACAAGTAATGATATTATAATCAAAATCAAGTCTACAAGTAATAATAATATCATAATCAAAATCAAGTCTACAAGAAACAATATTATATTCAATTATTTAAGTCACCAATTATCTTCTTAATTACAATCTCAAAGCTAAAAACCGTTGACTAAACACGTTCAAAGGTTGATATTACAGTCTCAAAACTTACTTTTAGTGCCCACACAACTATATGTCACCAGATGATATTACAATCAAAATTAAGTCTAAAAGTAATTATTTTGCTTTCATGGTTTGGTACATAGGAAGATCCACATAAACAAATTTGTAAACTCCCACCAAAAAAATAAACAAATTTATAAATATAGTGAATTTCGTTGATCGTGGAGAAGTGAGGTACAGCTTGTATACTCGTATAAAAAAATAAAAGTCTTCGAGACCAAGTCTACAAGAAATAAAATTAAAATCAAATATATATATATATATCAATGATTATCTCCTTAATTACAACCTGAAAACAGAGACTTCCCATCTTCCAACGCTCAACTTACAATCTCATGGCTTCCAGTGGCAGTCAACCTTACAGAACTGCTTACCATTTCCAACCCCTCAAGAATTGGATGAATGGTATGCTTGAATTGCTCATAGTTTTTTTTTTAATTTCTTTTCATATTGGTTTAATCCTAAATCATATGATTAAGCTTTCATCTTTCTTGTTTGATATGGTCAAACTATGATTTTCTTCGTCAATCATTGGTGGAAATTGCAAATTGATCAATCTGCTATGCATTTGGACGTCAAGATCCAAATGGTAAGTTCCTCAATCACTACATATCATCAATTCCAACTTCAAATCCTTAATGATCTAGGTTAAATGGAAATCAATTAGTTTTAGATATGATAAATCTTGAATTTGAACATATATATATATTACAGGGCCAATGCTTCACAAGGGAATATATCATCTGTTCTACCAATGCAATCCTGACAAGGCAACTTGGGGCGACATTGCGTGGGGCCACTCCACGTCAGAAGATCTAGTCAACTGGACCCCACAACCAATTGCCCTCTCACCTACAGACCCATCGGACATCGACGGTTGTTGGTCAGGCTCAGTCACACTCCTTCCCGGCGATCCTGAACCTAGCCCTGCCATTTTATACACCGGAAACTTACCGAACCTACAAGTCCAGAACCTAGCCTTGCCGGAGGATCCATCGGACCCATATCTCAAAAAATGGATCAAGCACCCCAAAAATCCCATCATAGTTCCATCTTCGGCGAACCATATCGAAGTAGGTGACTTTCGAGACCCGAGCACCGCGTGGCTCTTGCCCGACGGACTGTGGAGAATGCTCGTAGGATGCAAGTTAGGTAACAATGGAATCGCGAGTTTGTACACAAGCCGAGATTTTGTCAATTGGAGCATAGCTGAACGACCGTTTTACTCTATTGAGGGTACGGGGATTTTGGAGTGTCCGGATTTCTTTCCGGTGAATGTCAATTACTATGCTGGCGCCGAGACTTCGAATGTTGGATCGGAAGTTAGGCATGTGCTTAAGGCAAGCTTCCTTACACCAAAGCGTGATTGTTACATGATTGGGACATATGATACAGTTAAGGATGCTTTTGTTCCAGATGATGAACGTGTTTTGAATGGCTTAGAATCGAATTTAAGGTATGATTATGGGAACTTTTACGCGTCTAAGTCGTTTTATGATGATGATAAGAAGAGGAGGGTTTTGTGGTCTTGGGTTAGAGAATCTAGTACCGAAGATGCTGACAAGATAAAGGGTTGGTCAGGAATCCAGGTGATTAATTGTAATGTTGTTTTGTAATTAAGGTTGTCATTATCATTAGATAAATGGTTTAATTGTGAATTTTCTGTAGACATTTCCTAGAACTATTTTGCTTGATGAATCCGGAAAGCAATTGGTGCAATGGCCGATAGAAGAGATCGAAAGTCTACGAGTGAAACGAGTTGATCTACCTAGCCAAGTGATCACCGGAGGTTCAGTAGTTGAAGTTGTTGGTGTCACCGCTGCACAAGTAAGCTAATGCGTCTAGTAATTAAGCTGATGCATCATGCATGCTTTTGATAAAGACTAAACCTTTAGTTTATTTGTTGCAATGAATGTATAGGCGGATGTAGAGGTGTTGTTCAGCATAAGTGATTTAAGCAAAGCTGAGAAATTTGACCCTTCTTGGACCGATACAGAGTTACTTTATAGGCAAAAGGGAACCTCAAACGAAGGAGGAATTGGACCATTTGGGTTGCTAATCTTGGCTTCCAAGGACTTGGAAGAGTATACATCGGTCTCTTTCCGGATTTTCAAGAGCGATGAGAAAGGATTTGTAGTGCTAATGTGTAGCGATCTGAGCAGGTAATTGACTAATTCTATTATCAATTAGTTTTAGTATGAACTCAGATTCTTACTGATATCTTTGCAGGTCATCGTTAGATCCAAACACTGAGAAGCCGATCTATTGTACCTTTTTGAATGTGGATCCTTCTCAAGAGGATATTTCGCTAAGGACATTGGTAAGTTGCAATTACCAATATATTAGTAACATATTGTTCATTAATTTCATGAAAGAACTTATAAATTACTTTCTTAGATAATTAGCAAATAAATGTTCTCATAATATGGGTCTTGCAGATTGATCACTCCGTAATAGAGAGCTTTGGAGCGAAGGGGAAGAGTTGCATCACATCTAGGGTTTATCCAACAATAGCCATTAACGACGATGCTCATTTATACATATTTAACTATGGATCCGAATCGGTTCAGATCAAGGAACTTCAAGCCTGGAATATGAACAACGCTCGTGTTGCTTAAAGATCGTGTGAGAATTGAAACAAACAAATGATTAATTTTATTTTACGCTTGTGTGAAACTAAACACATGCACGTTATATTCAAGCACAATAATAAGTTTAATAACATTCCCTTTATAATATATGTTGTGTCGTTATTTATGTCTACAAATTATCTTGTTTATTTGTAAGCCGAATTTGCTCGATAAAATTTCTCTAAAGAGATGGAGCTAATATTGAGTTAATCACTATAATTATATGCTTTATTCTCATTCTTATTTGTTAAATGTCTCTTCTATCTTTTATTTTGTACGACAATTATGATCTTCCCCTCTCCGAAGAACGATTCTCATAATAGACATAAAATTCATTCCAAGAAATAAGCTTGATAGATTTCAACGTTGACATTATGATAGCTTGAAAGTCAGCTCACAACGTTACAAACTAACTACCATAAAATAGCTAATTAGTAAAAATCACCCAAATAAAAGAAGTAAGAGAAGAAAATTAACATGATTGATTTAAATTGAATTGATTGAACATATAATGGCAATATTAGTTGATTAACTACCCAATTAACATTTGAAATCGCGGGGTAAACAGTTCCTCGACGAAACACTGGGCGAAATACACCAAGGGGATGACACTAAACACTTTAGTTATAGTCTTGCCGGTGAAGAACAACCACATAAAGAAGGCTCCATCATTAACGATCTGTGAGAGTTTATTATTGCGTCCTCTTCTTGGCGTAGAAACTTTCCTAGCACTTGATTGTTCTTGTATGCTTCATTCTGCATGCTCAAACAAGTATCGGGATTTCATCGCATGTTCAGGCACAGATGATGCACGTTATATAAACGGAATTGACAATAGAAGAAGTAATGTACGTATCCCATAATTAACTTGTATACCATATATCCATTTCAAACTACACAAAATCTGAAACTTACCAACCATACAGCGAGGATATTGAAGGAGACTTCCGCCGGCGAACTCACCAGGGCACTGAGTTCGCCGTACAAGACTCGGGCGTCTTCATCTGTTAATCCCAATCTTTCCTTCAGCCAATGTTTGTCAATCAGCCTGCAATCATTATTTATTTAAACGAAGATTTCGAACTTCTATCCTTAACATATTTGATGAGCTGAATTGATTTGTAAATGACCAATTAAAATTTGCCTTACTTGCCATCGTCAGGTGAAATGTGTTGGTGGACTCTGACCACTTCTCCGACGTCTCTCCCCAAATCCGCCGATAGAAACGCCGTCAAGTACTGTCCACACACAGTAATAACCGCCACCTGCCATGTCGTAATCTTGTGTCCGGACACGTAGCGAATGTGATCTTCCACCTGGTAATAGACATCTGCGTTACTCTCCACGTCTGCATTGTCCAACTCCCATTCTTTCTTCCTCCATGGTGCCATGAAACTCAAATCCATAGCCCTGGGTAGCAGCTTATCCAGTATATAGAACTCAAACCCCATCCGCAATATCCTCTCCTCGTACCTACATTTTCAGGAACTATATATTCATTCTTAAGCTAGAAATAAAAATTGAATTCGATCAAGAATTCACCTTCGGTAAACCGCGTTGGCTTTCCACCTCGAAGAGACGGCAGTGTTGAGACCGATCAGTAGGGAGCGGACAAGCCACGCGGTAGCAGCCCAGTGGCCGTAGGCGGTAATCGGATGGAGGTTGTTCGAGAAGCCGAGTATGAGCCACGTGAAGAGGACGAAGGTAGAGAGTGGACGGAGGAGCTGATGGATGGGTAGAGGCGGAGAGCATAGTAGCTCCAATGTTTGTTTGCTTGACCGTAGAAGATTTCGAGGATGCATAAGGAGGTGTAGAAGAAGACTTCGATGAAGAAGCGGCTGCAGAAGACAACGGTGCTGAAGAGTGACCAGTAAGGGAGGTGGGAGCCGAGAAAGTACGATGATCGGAGAGCCGTAATGAAAAGGGTGGCTGGGACCGAAGCGTAAGCAACAAGCCCAGCTCGGCGGCGAAGTTTATTGGAAGATTCTTGGGCGAACAAGATCCGGTACTCGGATTCAGCGTTGTTGGGGCCACGGAAGTTAGTCGAGATGAAATCGGAGACTGAGTCGGTAGAGGACATGAGGCCAAGGAGTCGTATGAGGAGGCGACTTGGGTAGAGAACGATGTCAATGATGATGAGTAATATGAGGTCTGCTAGAGATGGAGGAGTTAGTAACCGCGGTGGTGGTGGTGGCGGAGGCGGTGATAACGATGGGGGCACGGGGAAGTACGGTGTAGTGTCAATGTATCGATGAGTTGCCATATTTTGTGGTTATATGAAATTCTCAACGCAAAATTAGAGGAATTAGATTGAGTAGATATGATGGATAAATGCATTGACTTTGCCTACGAATCTACGATGAGGAGTTGACAAATACAATCCTATTAAACAAATCTTTCAACACACGAAAAAGTATATTTAGAAACTGTAAGAACATAGATGTATGCAATGCACGTATATGTTTTGCACTTGTTAACAACTATTGTCAATAATGATAATGACTGAGAAATATTCGTACAACTTCGAATATACTCTTATTGACCTATATTACATAGAAAGTTTATTTCTTGACACAGCAGCTGCAGCATTCTGTGCAATAACAAAATCGCAAGTTCAGCCTCTGATCAATGTTAAGCCAATAGCTGTGACAATAAGAGCAGACGGAAACCCGAATTTGAAATGATTCCAAAAGGTCAAGTTGTATCCAAATTGAGGCGCTCGACGCGCCTGCTCACATACAATAAGGTTTGCAGCTGATCCTAACAATGACAAATTCCCAGCAACAGTGCTAACCCATGCCAGGATTAACCAAGCTTTTCTCTCGTCAGTTGCGGAAATGGCTGCAGCCGATGCAGCTACTCTTGCTCCAAGCAATAGAACTGTTAACAAAAATGAAATTTTAGTCTCAATAAATTTTATGTGTAAAATTATAAAATAGTGCGTGTTAAATATTTTTAGTTGAAAGAGATGAAAAAAGGAAGAGGGGTAAAAATGAAATTTTAGTCTCAATAATCTTTATAATTCTTATATTTGTTGGCTAACCAAACGGAGCCTTAAGATTTACCTGTAGGCACATTTGAAGCCACATTAGAAAGCACAAGTATGACAGCAGCCAGAACAGCTAACCCACCAAGATGATCAATCTGCGCATACGGCTCCATCACATCCCACAATTTACCAGGAACTCCTGTCTTGTTAAACCCATCAACAGTGATGAACATTCCACAGAAGAATATCAAAAGCGAGTACGAGACCTTTTCTATACACGGCATTGCATCCTTGAAATCAAGAACCACAAGTACAAGCGCAGCAGTAAGAGCTGTCCAAGACATATTCAGACCCATTAACAAAGCAACTAACATACCTAATGTAACAAGATAGACACATATCTTCCAAATCATCCTCCTCCATTTCTTATTCATTGCTTCTACACAAATCTCACCACTAACTGACTCAGTAGCATTGACAGATTCGTCGTTGATCACAATCTTTGATGTATTTGAGCTTCTAGCAGACTCAATCTCGCTATGTGGTGAGCTAATCCTACTCCTAAGAGTATCAATATGACCTGAAAGTGATAAATGTGACATTCTTGCAGGCGAAAATCTATGAGAACTAAGATCCTCCTCCTCCTCGTCGACAACTTCTTCATCTTTATGGGTAGACGACGACAACACCCTCCAATACATACATAATAAAATTACAGCATTCACAACAACACCTAAAATCATTGCAGGTACAATCCCAGCCAAGAATTGCAAAAATGAAATTTTACTTTGAACAGCAATGACAAGATTCTGTGGGTTTCCGATTGGTGTGGCTGCAGATCCTATGTTTGCACTTGAAGCAAGAGCTAACAGAAAAGGATGAGGTGGCAAATTATGCTGCCTAGCAATCTTTAGTACAAATTCAGTTAATACAACACAAGCAGTGTCATTTGTGAAAAGAGAACTTGAGATTGCAGATATTAAGCATATTCTACATAGCATATCTTTTGCGCCTTGGCTTTTCCAAGAGATTAATTTTCCAAGGTATTTGAACATATCTGCCTTTTCAAGATATATACTTACAACCATTGTGCCAAAAAGAAGTCCGAGAATTGGAAGATCAATTGCTGCATAGGCTTCTTCTGGGGATATAACCCTAAAAATGACCATTAGTATCGCGCCGAGGAGAGACCCAGCTGTCCTTCCGATTGGTAATAGAGGAACTGCAGGAAATACAGCTAATATCCAGAAGATTCCAAAGGCAATTGATCCTAGAACTATTTTTGGTACAGGAGCCATAGCCATGTTTGCTGTTAAGCCAACCCTTAATCTCAATTCCAAAGCAATTTGGAGAATTTGAACAAAAAAAAAAAAAACTCACCTCAACATGAAGGATATGATTGACGAAATTGAGAATAAAGCCCGGAAATAAAATTGGATTTTTTTTTCCAAAGTCAGAGGAAAAAAAATGATGAATGACTTCTGTGTGCAATCACATCTGAAGCCACAAGACTTTCTGCAAGGATTGAGACGCAGCAATAACGTCAGATTTTTGTCATTATTAAGTATATTTAAGTGATGAATGACTTGTGTGTGCAATCAAGATCTAGACTTGCTGTTTAACAAACCAATCCAGAGGAAAAAAAATGTTTAGAAAAATATGATGCAGACATGAAAGTAAACATCTTTTGGTCGGCTTGTTGATGAGATCATGCTGAAGACTAAGAATCTCGATGTGATTTCCGATGGAAACGACAGCTTAGTGAACAGCCTTGATGAAATTATATGTGAATGAATTTTTATAGTTTGTATCCATCAGATGTTCAGATGAGGGAAACGACAGCTTACTGAACATCTTTTCTGGGGGAGAGATATGTGGGTACAATTTGTCTAGCCTGGGCTTTTGAGGCGGTGAAACATTATCTGATCTAACTTACGTCCAGCCTCCAAATATCACTTCTTTATATATATATAATGTCTATATTTGTCATTTTGGACCAATCATAGATTTACAAATATAGAAACAGCTATGTATAAATAATTATAAAATTTTAATTGTTACCTAATGTTAGTATAGTATACAGATTCAGACTTAACATATACTAGTTGATGTGCAGATTTTCGTATAACAATAGTGAGTTGTTCGTTGCTTCGTACGCTGGAGCGCAACAAACTTATCGCAATGCATAATCGTGTAAGTATTCAGTTATGACAATTAGCACATAGGATAGTTCATTTATTGCTAATTTTGCTTTGAACCTTCCTATTGATTGAATGTATTGTGTGACCCGTCGGATGGTGTAGTTGAACTTTTACTTGAGGATGTAAGGGGTCGGGCTATCCCCGCGTGATTACTACTTAGCCCTCCTTTTCAATTAATAAAAGCGCGTCCAGATGCGCCGGAAACCACTGACTCTCCTTCCCACCAAAAGAAAAAGAAATGAACTATCCTACTTCAACATTTTAAATTGTAACATACAAATATAATGGTCTCATTCGATGAACTCTTTGAGATTATTCGGGGATTATAATTTTATAATAATTCAGATAATTTAAATTGAGAAAGATAAAAAAAAAGTGAGACTCGAGGACGAAAACTCCTTAGACATTAAATGCTAGTCATAATTGGTGTGCTACTATGTTGTACACCAAATTAAACCGCCGAATTGAAGAATCTATCGTCCTTCTCAAACCGTTCTTCTTCTTCTTCTTCTTCTTCTTCTTTTTAGTGGAAAAATTCATCTATTCAAGCAACATCAATTACAACAAGCGTCATAACAAAAATAGTGCGCATGGTGTTGTGGTGTTTTGTTGTTGAGGACTCGAAATTGCTTCATGTAGTGTGTTACTGTTAAGTCTGCTACTACTTTCAACTGTCAAAAGTATTTAGATGTTTTTTTTGAACATGTTGTTCATTGTAAAGAGTTTTCTGGCTTTAAATATAGGCACGATCTAGTCCTTGATGTTTTATGCAACGTGTTTAGGAGAGCGGGTGTTTCAATTAAGAAGGAGGCGTTTGTGATCTTCTTGACTGATCCACGTAAGGGAAGATCTACGTTGAGGCAAACGGACGTCTTAGTATTTGGATGGATAGATGGGAAACATGTTTGTATTGATGTGACAAGGGTTTTACCACTAGTTAGTCTAGGCAACGGGCCTTTTGTGGTGGGTAGGGTGGGTAGGGTGATGCTTAATGCAGCATGTGTTAAGGTGGCTAAACATGAGAGGGCTTGTGTCGAAAACCAACACGTGTTTCTTCCGTTCGCTTTTGACATTTTTGGTTTTCTTGTGTCCGATGTTGTTGAGGTTCGGGTTTCAATAAGAAGGAGCGTTTGATCTTCTTGACTGATCACGTAGGATTCTTACACGTCTTAGTATTTATGGATAGTAACATGTTTGTATTGATGTGACTTTTACATAGTTAGTCTAGCACCTTTTGTGTTTTTTCTTTCCATGTGTTAGTCTAATGAGATTGTTGACCATTTTTTGTTTTTTTTTGGTTTTCTTGTGCCCGATGTTGTTGAGGTTCTCAAGAGGGTACAACGGGTCTTACACAGTAACGTTATGTCTTCAAGGTCATCAAATGTTATTTTTAGGAGAATCGGTTTTGTAATTCAAAAAGGATTAGCGGCGCAGCTTGTTGTCCGTCCCCCTCCAACTCAGTGTAAATAATTATATATAATATTATAATTACTAAAAAAATGAAATGATATTTTTATCATACTGCGATTAAATTATTTTTTATTTATTTTCAACTAATTCATAAAATTAATATCTTTGTTACATCGACTAACTAGTTTTTGTTTCTTTAGTAATAATTAGTTCAATATCCGCACCTTGTGCGGGTTCTATAATAATTTTTTTATCATTATAAAAACAATATTACATAAAATTTTCAAAATTGTAACATTAATAAGCTAATTATTTGAATAAGTTGATTATTCGTTAAGTTTTTTTTATCTATAAAGAAATAATAACATTATTAATCTAACACGTTTAGAAAATAATTAACACGAATAAGAGATATAATATTTATAATATTTAAAAATAAATGTTGTATATATATCGAACCAAACGCAATTATAATTATTTTAAGGAAATTTGGTTAACAATAATCAAATTAGAAATATCTTTAATAATCGAATTAGTTAACGTTAAAATTAAAACTGAATTTATCTTTATTTTTTAAGTTAACTATGACCAATTTTAAAAAAATGAAAAATTTGTAATTATTAAATATTATCTATGTAAATAAATTGAAAAAAAAGTTGATAGAGATGACCTTAAAAATGACACGAAGGCAAAATGGGAGAGGTTTAAGTAATGTATATATAGACTAACTAGTGTATTACCCGTGCCTTGTACGGGATTTGATAAAAATATTATTTATTATTTATTTCTTCGAAGGATTATATATAAACTATTTTGTTGTCATTAGATAGAGTAGATAATAAGCAATGAATATTTGTACACTTTACCTATAATATTATATAAAAGATTAATAATGTAATAACCGGAAATTTTGGAGAATTTATTTAGTTAATTTAATTAAAATTTTATGAATTTAATTTGTAGACATGAATCGAATTTTTCTAAAAGTGAAATCGAGCGAACCAGGATCGAATCGAGTTATTAACGATTATACCGGATCGGACTAGTATATCAAACCGAACCAACCTTCCTCGGCAAGGAATGACTGTAATAGGCTGACTTGTGACTTTAATCCGTCGTATTCAACCGGGCCAATTTAACATGCTTTAACTGGGCCAAGCTAAGTGCAAGTTTGGGCCAAGTGGGGAATGAAGCCCACCGGCGTGCCTTCACCTTAGCCCAATCCGAGCCGGCTTCTTCGTCTTCTCCAACGCTGGTCAATGCAAGTTACAGGTGATGGATTGCGGTATTGAAAGCGGACGTTGAGAGTGCAGTGAAGACAACGCTAACTCACCTTCTCGACTTTCCTCTACCTCTCTGCCCTCCTCTATACCACAGCCGGCTTCCCCGCTAAAGTGCTACTCGAACCGACGGCGTGTCTCGACCTCCTTCAATTCCCGGGCTTCCGTGTTCTCGTCACCACCTCTAACTCTTCTCGTCCCTCTGCACGACCTTCACATACGAACCGTCTTCCGCCCTCCGCATCCGGGTCTGTGGACGAACCCTTTCCCGTCCTTTTCTCGACCGCACCTGAGCGCACCTGAGCCGCTTCGCATCTACCTTCCTCTGGATTTAATCTCTGCAACCGAGATTACCTCTCACGTTGCGTCTCTTCTCAACCGGTCGTCAACCGAGCCACGCAGAGAGCAGACATAAGGTGCAGTCCGCCACCAGTGGGAAGGAGCAGCACCAGTCGCCCTCCTCTCCTACTCTGCCGCTGCCTTGTTTTGCCGACGGAGTATGGCCGATCTCTCCGCCTTCTGAGTACCGAGCAGTCAGAGCAGAGAGTACTCCGGTGACAAGCACCGCCCTTCCAATCCCGGTGAGTTCGACCCGCACACCTCGGTTTGGGTTTAGTTGGTGTGTGTCCCTTTACCACTCAGTCTCGACTGTGAGACCACTGAGTTGGTAGAAGCTTAAATCGTGATTATGATTTGCAGCAGGTGTAGGACCGTGACGTGGAGGTTGCCAACGGACACCACCTGATGCCGGCTGGACCGGTTTATTACTAACTACGCGGTTAGTGTGAATCGGCCTTTATATCGAATTAACATTTCGCTAAACCGATACCGGTAGAATTTAACGTTATAAATTGGTATAAATTAATTAGTTAAATAGTTGATAAAGATAAATAAAAAGATTGGGGAATTAATGATTTAGATGTATCTAAGTGGGAACCGGAGTTTTAAGTTAGTGGACTCGAAGAAATGAACTCTTGAGACCAGAACGAGGATAGTGAATAGAGGAACAATTGTTAACTTTGGATTTCGTACGTTCCAAGTTAAGTATGGATTAATAGGATTACGAGACTATGACTAAGAGGACGTGAATGGACGTGTAGGTCCCAATATCCAAGTAAGATTGAGTTAGTTCCATAACCGCTCTTACACCGTTAATTTTATTTCGATAGTAATTAGCTATAATTTCTAATAGTATTTAATTGTGATAAATTAAAGAAATAGGTTAGTGTGTTGTTGTGAGGAGGTACTCGAGAGCAAGGAAAATAGGATTACACCGTTGGAATGTTGGTAGAATCTCAACCTTTTGATAGGAGGTCATGTTGTTAAATAAAGTAAAGAAGAGATACTAAAAGTTTCGGAATAGCAGGACTTTGAATGAAACGAACGTGTTGATGACTGAGAACCTAGAATGGACGTTTAGGTCGGTAAATTTGAGCGTATAAGAAATATTGGAGCATCGATATTAGAAATCATGCTCTAATTGAATAGAACAATAATTCGAGCAATATTAAAAGTTGAAGTAGTTCTAAGAGTGGATAAATGTGGAACAGGATAATCGGATCTCTGACTGGCAAGATCGCGAGACGTTGAGACCAGTACCGATAAGGTGAGTTCGTAGGACTCACTTAGCTACCGTTTTATACTGAGTGTGCATTTGAGTGGTGTGTGATATATTATGAGAAATAAAATGAACGGATTAGATCACGGTACTTTGTTATTAAGTAAGGCACAAGTGTATGATAACGTGCCATAACCGTCGGTCCGGGCCGATGGTGCTGGAGGATTGCCCCGCGACCAGTCCAGTAGGTATACGGGAAGAGGTACATACACCAGCCCTACTGGTTTACGGGGACGGGGCAGGAGTCAGGAGACTCTTGTGTTACAAGAGAAGATGGAAATTAGACTGGATCAAGTCACGTAATGAAAAGATAATAAACCGGATCTGTGTGTGCATGCTGAGTGATTTATAGTATATGCCCTTGTGTGTGTTTGTGCTCTAGTGACACTTTAGTATTAAAATTGTAACTAACGGTTTATACCGTGTTGATAGATGATGCAGGTTAGATCTCTACCGAGAGATCGAGAGTAAAGTGGTCAGTCGGGGTTTCCGTACTAGGATCGGCTGATCGGTTATTTATTTATGTAGTTGACTTTTAATGTTAGACTTACGCGTCCTAGAGATTGACTGTGTTATGTTTAGTCGTGTCGTTATACTTTGAGTACTTTATTTCAGGATTTACTGTTTTGATATTTGTTCCTTGTTGCAAGGTCCGTTGTGATTGTTGTCAAACTAAGGTCGGGACCCACTGTGAGGTCTTAGCCAGTAACGCTCCGGATTTTCAGAATTCGGGGTGTTACAAATAAAATATCTACCTGTATAATAACTCATAATATGATTTCCCCCCCTTATTATATTGGTTCATATGTTAATATTTTTATCTATTATATATTATTATATAATACATTAATAAATATTTATTTAGGGAAGATCTTTGTTTTGTTGGTTGTTGAAATTATTAACGTTCAGATTTCTTGTGGGATTCATTTTTTCGGTGGGGTGGTGGGCTGAAAGATTTTTTTTCAGCAGAATTAATATTTATATATATATATTTTTATATATATAAATGCTGATATGACACATGACAGTTAACCCTTTTCCGTGTGACACATGGCAAAAATTGCTATTCCTATAATATATACTAGTGTATTATTCGCACCTTGTGCGGATTTTTTTTAAAAATATTTTAGCCATATATATTTAGGTTATGTTAATATTATGTGATGAGAATAAGTAGGGATAATATCAACCAGACGAATAAAGATAATGTCAAAATTAATTTTAATTAATTTTTTATAAGTTACTTCGTTGTTGGAATGTAAGCTAATTTATACCAATAAATTAATTAAAATTAAACAAATGGTAATTTAGTAATAATAAGATCCTGACTTTCAGAATCTTAATCGTTGAAACTTTGAATTTTAAAATTTCAAAAAACCTGATATGCTATTATAAATAGTTAAAAAAATTATTTAAGTTTTTGGACTATAAAATCTATTAGTTTGTTAAATAATTAATTGATTAAAAAAATATTTATTAGTAAATAAGATTTGAAAAACTAATTAGATGATTTAACGTTAATTAACTTTTTTAGTTTATTAAATTTTATTTTATTTTTAAAATAATGAGTTTAGGATTTTTTTTTTGGTTAACGACTTGTTTTACAATTGATTTGTTTTAACAAATCCGATTTAAAAAATTAATAATTTGAATTAAGTAATTATAACTTTTTTGACGTTAACCGTGGAGGCGACATGTGGCAGCAGAGGCCTGTAAAATTTCCGTTGGGCTGAAAAAAATTCTGGAGGCTACACGTGGAAATAGAGGCCTCTGTTGATATGACACATGACAGTTAGCATTTTTCTGTGTGACATGTGACAAAGATTGCTACTCCTATAATATATAATAGTGTATAGTGTATTACCCACATCTTGTGCGGGATTTTTTTTAAAAATATTTTAGCCATATATATTTAGGTTATGTTAATATTATGTGATGAGAATAAGTAGGGATAATATCAACCAGACTAATAGAGATAATATCAAAATTAATTTTAATTAATTTTTTTGAAGTTACTTTGTTGGGATGTAAGCTAATTTATACCAATAAATTAATTAAAATTAAACAAATGGTAATTTAGTAATAATAAGATCGTGACTTTAAAAACCTTAATCGTTGAAACTTTGAATTTTAAAATTTCAAACCTGATATGCTATTATAAATAGTTAAAAAAATTATTTAAGTTTTTGGACTATAAAAATCTATTAGTTTTTTAAGTAATTAATTGATTAAAAAAATATTTATTAGTAAATAAGATTTGAAAAACTAATTAGATGATTTAACGTTAATTAACTTTTTTAGTTTATTAACATTTATTTTATTTTTAAAATAATGAGTTTAGGATTTTTTTTGGTTAACGACTTGTTTTACAATCGATTTGTTTTACCAAATCCGATTTTAAAAAATAATAATTTGAATTACGTAATTATAATTTTCTTGATGTTAACCGTGGAGGCGACACGTGGCAGTAGAGGTCTGTAAAATTTTTGTTGGGATGGGAAAAATCCTGAAGGCGACACGTGGAAATAGAGGCCTATGCTTTAATATATATAAGATAAGATAAGATAAATAATTGTGAACTACGTGGATATTATACATAAGCTTAAATTATTCTTATTTAAAAATAATTCCTATATATTTTTAAATGTGTAATAAGATAGTAGAATAAATATAAAAATTTAAATAACAAAAAAAAATTTTCATTTACATTTTTTAATGATGTAATTTTTGAAAATAATTGGATTTAAAAATCACTTTTTAAAAAATATTTTGATAATAATTGAATTTAAATACCACTTTTTAAAAAATATTTTGGGGGATGCGTTAAACCTGGCGGCGACACGTGGCTAAAATTGCTTCTACTTTAATAGATACTAGTGTAATACCCGCACCTTGTGCGGGTTTGATTATAAAAGTTGTCATTTTATATTAGTTGTTTTTTAAGTGATATGTTAGTAGCTTGTACATGTGTGTTCTAATGATATATGACTGAGATCTTTTACCTTCATTTTGATTTCATCGTAAATTAAAGACAAAATAGTCACGAATAGGGAACAATAATATTCAGGCCAGAAACCGAAAACCTATGTACCATTGTCTTGCTTAATATAGAAAAAAATATCGGTCATTTGAATGGATCAATGTAAACTAACTAAAATGTTTTTCTTTTCTTTTTACTTATATTAAATTGCTGCATTTTATCGAAAACTACCTAGTCTACCTTTGTTGCATTTAAAAAAATGTTGGGTTTAAGGGAATAATTTAAAATGAATTGCATCTCCTATATATTTTTCTCTTCTAGTTTAAAATATCCTTGTTAGGTAAAAGTTGATGTTTTAACAAAAACAATCCAAGTTCAAATTAATTTGAGATTTGAAATTTCAATTACAGATTTTTATTTTAGATTTGTAATATGATGATTTGATTTTTTAACGAAATTTTAATAATTCAAACGTATCATCAGATCTTAGAATAAAGTACTATGTAAAATAATGTAAAATAATTAACTGTAGAAATAAATATATAAAATTGCTACAGAATTTGGCTATCAACTTGTGATCTAAATAGTAAAATCATTAACCATTTTCAAGTTATAGTTTTTCAAATCTCATATGAAAATATACTTTAAAGTAGAGGAAGACGAAACAATGTCAAGGCCGAATGAAAGCCAAATATCTTTATCCCTAAATATTGTAACACCCCAAATCCGTAGGAATCGGAGTGCTACTGGGCTAGGATCTCACAAATGGATCCTGACCCTAGCCTAACAACAAGTTCATTGAATCTTACAACAAGACACCGATATATTTAATACAAAACATCAAACTGTTATAAAAGTATCAAAATGTTTGTACAATGCTGCTGAGTACAAACAAAACATAACGTATATACATGATCAAAATATCCCGTAACCCACGATTATGACCCCAGTGTACGGAGCCTTCAGTAAATCACCCCTCTGGATCACTCTGCAGCTCTCCTAACCTGCAAAGGATCTACAACACGGTATAAAACCATTAGCTAACTATACACATATATAAGAAGATGCTAGAGCACAAACACACATCAATAATATTAACACATCATCATGTATCACACATTTACCCGGTTTATTATCTTTTAATAAGTTAAATCACTCAATCGTATAAATAGATGTATATAAAGATATGTGACACGAGGAATATAATCCCCGCCTCTGAGTACTCTAGCCAATTAGAGTAGTATCAGCACACCTCCCGTGTACCCTATGGGAGTGGTGAGGGTCCTTCCTTTATACCAGATCTGGCCTGACTACAGAGAACCTCCCAGTCTCCACTACGGGATGAAAGGGAAAGGTTATCACGGCCACTACAATAGGCGATCAATATAACATAGGTCGGTGACCATAATAACACATGCTATAAAGCATATAACACACACACCACTCAAGCATACATCCAATATAAGGATAGTAGCTAAGTAAGTCCTATGGACTTACCTCAACCTTGGGAGTCTCAGACTCCAATACAATCGGCTCCGCTCTGGAGGTCAACACGGCCTAAACAAGGTATAACACATAAATCATACTCATATCCATAACAGGGGTCACACCTAGACCCAAGGGATCCATAAGGATCATATTCCAACTCGTAATCCTCAAAGCCGTAACCGGCATAAACCATTCCGTACTCACTCTCATTCTAATATCATACTCGTACCTAGCATGCTACTACCGCTCATACTAGCAAAGGAAAGGATCTACCTAGCTCTAGGTAGAACCGGAATAAAGCGCATCTGCGTGACAAAGGGGACGCAAGGCGAAAGGCAAGCGGTCGCGGGCGCGGCGGGACGTAGCCGCGGGGGCGGTGACAAGGGACGCTGGCAAACGTAGGCACGCCGCTGGCATGACGCAGGCGCTGCGACACGGTAGCCGCGGGGTGGCGACAACGCAGGAAGTTATCCCGCGGCTTCTCTTCGGCTCTTCTCGTGATCAAATCACGTCTTCACTCATCCAAAGTTACATACATAAACCCACATCAATACACACCTATACATGCATCTAAACCTAAGCTAAAGAGATGGAATCAAGGAAAGGAAAGAGAGGAAGCAAGATCATTCACCACCTTGGGGCGTTCTAGGTTGCAGGGGAAGACCACACACTTAGCAGCTGGCTTCCAAGCTCAGCATACATCAACCATCCACCACTAACACAAGTTACACTTACAACTCTTCCAAAGCTAAAAGAGAACAAGAGCAAGGAAGGCAAGGGAGCAAGGAGGCAAGCAAGGCGTGAGAGCTGGGAAGAAAGATAAAGAAGGAACCCTTGATCAACTAAGGTAAGGAATAAGAAGAGTAAAGGGTAAAGCACGGGTCAAAGGAGTCAACAAAGCCGGCTGCAGCCGCCGGAAACCGCAGGGGCGGCACCATGTGCCCGCGGGTGCGGCTGGCCGATCTCGGCCCAAAGCCAAACTCGGCTATGGTCCGATCTCGGTCCGAAAGACTACGTCTCTTACATCTCTCCCCCCTAAAAAAAAGTTTTGTCCCGAAACTTGTACAAACCCGGAAACCTCTCGGACTCAGCATCGGGATACACTCTCTCTATTGGAGGTATCACATCTCGTACATAAGGTATCAACCCATATGACACTATACCTCAAAAGATCACACTACTATCCGGGGCGTAGAGGAACATCTCTAGCCAAACCATCATCGGGGCATGGAGAAGACATCTCCATCGAACTATGTCCATCAAAATAGCATGGAGGTAGGAGCCATCTCCAGCTATCCCTAACAGTCGTATCACAATAGCATGGAGGTAAGAACCATCTCCAGCTATACCTAACAGTCTTACTAGCACAATAGGATCTAGTAAGATCATAAACACATCATAGCTAGCACGAAAATAAACATAGCATAGCATATAAGCACATAAGCACGTAATCATATCGCTCCTCAGGCTAGTCCTAAGATCTACTCCTGGATCCTATAGGTATATCTATCCCCGCCTATAACTCTGGATAGTTCCTCTGGATACTATCCTCAGTCTCTCCCGTATCCTCATCAGGTTCTCGTCTCAACTACTGTATCGTCAACACAAGAATGTCCTATAAACACATACATCTCATGCTTCTGCCTAGAACTGTAATAGAATGCTTGATACATATGTGGTCCGGCTCAACCACCAAATCATCATAACTCACAATGTGTCTCGGAGCTGGTATGTAGTCCCTCAACTGAGACACATGGAACCCAGGGTAAATCCTCGAATCTCGGAGACAAGGCTATTTGTAAGCTGCGCTCTCAATCCGATCCAGCAACTCAAACGGTCCAACTCTGAACTCTATGGCCAGCTGCGCTCTCAACTTCCTCTTAATGTCAAAGCATCTAATACCTCGTGTCGGAGACACTCTCAGCCATACTAGGCTCCAATTCTGAACTCTAGAGGTCTACGCCTCGTATCTGTATACGACCTCTGACGGCTCTGCACAGTCATCAATCATTCTTTAACCAGGGCTACTCGAATCCTATCATCCTGAACCTGATCAGGTGTCAAATCACTGTCACTGCTCTGCTCATCTCAGCCTAACAGAGTCCGATATCTCTGTCCATACAGTGCCTCCTAGAGCCATCCGAAAAGATGCATACCAATCATTATTGTGTGAGAATTCAACTAGTGGAAGATGATTCGTCTCCACACCTGTCCCCAATCCAACACACAAACTCGCAGCATATCCTCCAGCGTCTGAATGGTCCTCTCTGACTGACCATCTATCTGAGGATGAAACGCAGTCGTGAAGTGCAAACTTGTCCCCAGGGCAGTCTAAATCTTATGCCAGAATCTCGAGGTAAATCGTCCATCTCTGCTTGAGACGATCGTCCTCGGTACCCCATGGAGTCTCACTATCTGTCTAGTGTACTCCTCAGCTAATTTGCTCATCAGCCACGTTTCCCGAATAGGAAGGAAACGTGCCGTCTTCGTCAATCTGTCTACGCTACCCCGATAATATCAATCTTTAATTCGGTCTCAGCCCAGTCACAACATCTATGGTGACGTCCTCCCAGTTCCTCTGTGGAACAGGAAGTGGGTGGAGCTCACCTCCCGGTCTGTGATGCTTTATCCTGACCTGCTGACAGGTCGCACACGGTGCCATAATTCCGGCTACATCGGGCTTTAGCCCTATCCATCACTACAACGTCTCAAATCCTGGTACATCTGCTCGTACCAGGGTGCACTGACTATGGCGTACAATGCCTTCCGCAAAATCTTCTGGCTCAACTCCGCATCAGCGGTACCAAGACGCGATTGCGGCGTCTCAAAGCTCCATCTGCTCCTAGCAGGAACTGTGGGGCCTCATCCCGAAATATCCCTTCTCGGATCTTCATCAGGAAACTAGATATCCACTCTAACCAAATCAAGTCTCTCTGTCACTGCTACTGAACTGTCAACCTTGTTGTATCAATATACCTCCCAAGTCTAGCTGGGATGCATCTCTGTAACCACAAAATCAACTGTACCCTCTGGCCGTGCCAACCCAGGAACGGAAATCAGACATCTCTTCAACTACTCAAAACTCTGCATACCCTGATCAGACCACACAATTCTGGTAGTCTTCCTCAGCAACCTCATCAGTGGATGGGCAATCATAGAAAAGCCCTCCACAAAGCGTGTGTGATAGCCGGCTAGGCCAAGGAAATTACATACTTCCTTGACGTTCGTCGGTATCGTTCATGCTGCTACAACCTCTATCTTCACCGGATCCATCTGGATCCCTTGGTGGAAACAATGGAACCCAGGAATGCTACCTCTGGCATCCAGAACTCACACTTAGAGAACTTAGCATAAAGTTCTCTATCCCGCAAAACCTGCAATACAGTCCTCAGATGTCCTGCATGCTCCTCTCCACTGCGAGAGTATACTAGAATGTCATCAATAAAACCACCACAAACTGATCCAGGAAGTCGATGAAGATATTGTTCATCAACTCCATAAAGACGGCTGGGGCATTCGTAAGCCTAAATGGCATCACTACAACCTCATAGTGGCCATATCTGGTCCGGAATGCTGTCATGTGCACATCCTTCTCCCTCACCCTCAGCTGGTGAAACCCGGAACGCAGGTCAATCCTGGAGAACACAGTCGCACCCTGTAGCTGATCTAACAAATCATCAATGCACGAAAGTGGATACTTGTTCTTGATGGTCACCTTGTTCAGCTTTCTGTAATCTATGCATAACCTCAATGATCCGTCCTTCTTCCATACGAAGAGGACAAGTGCTCCCCATGGGGACATACTAGGGAAAATGAATCCCTTCTCAACCAACTCCTCGAGTTGCTTCTCCAGCTCCAGCATCCCGACAGGCGCCATCCAGTATGGCCCTTCGAGATGGGTCTCGTACCAGGCTCTAACTCGATACTGAAATCCACATTCCTCTGAGGCGGCAAATTGGACGGCTCAGCAAAAACATCAGTAAACTCACAAACAACTGAGATATCCTCTAACGCTGGACTCTCCCCCTCCTTCATGGCAGAACACCAGAAGATCTTATCACCTGTGTAATCAATTTCGCTGCACGTACCGCACTGGTCACTACACCTGACCTAACTCGGTGGAGATTGTGACAGTCTTCCTACTTACATATCATACAGTCTGATGCCTAACCCTCCAAACCATAACTAAAAGGATATTCTCATACACTACTGGCATGATACAATGATCAACCAGTAACACACGGGTCCGTACAGAAACGGGACAGTCACTTATCTCACGGGTACCTCTGACCCCACTACCCTCGGTAACCCTATACTAAAGGGTATTCCCTCAACCACATTTAGGCTCAGGTACTCTATACAAGCATCGGAAATAAAAGAGTGCGTCGCACTCGTATCACATAATACTCTAACAGGCAATCTAGGACATTAGAAAGGTACTTGTATCAGTCGGTGTGGATGGCTCCTCTGCACTCCTCAGTGCAAAACTAGACCCTGTGGTCCTCTGGTGTCCACAACATCACCATCCCGACCTAAGTCTCTACTCGGCCCCGGAGCAGCTCCCGGAGTAGTAAGGCAATCTAGGATTCTCCACGGTCCTTGTATATGCTGAGGTAATCTCTGTCCACCTCCCACTGTAAGGGCAGGAAAAGAACTTTGCTGTGATAGAACTCCGCCCCATCTACAAAAAATCTCTAGGTGACCTTGCCCACCACAAGTGAAGCAAGTCACTAACGGATACGTGCATGTTGGTCGTAAATGTCCAGGATCATTACAGTTAAAACACCGTGGACCCGTAGCAGCAACAATGCAGCTGCGGGGTAACTTGAGCGTCTCTAGTATTGTTCAGAACCTACCATTCCTTCAGTACCTCTGGTCGGCCCAGGTTGTTGTCGCTGTTGTTGCTGAGGTGACCTCTATCCACCCCCAGCTACCCTAACAGGAAAAGAACCCGGCTGAGACAAAGCTCCACCATGTCTACAGAAAATATGTTTGTGACCTCGTCTGCCACAGATGTAACAAGTCACTGTCTGCCTCGTGCACCTTCGTTGCGTATGTCCATACTTACAACAATTAAAACATCGCCGTGCTTGATCTGTAACTGATACAGGTGGGGGTTGACTCTGGCGATTCTGTCCTTGCCCTGAGCCAGCAACCCCACCAGTATTACTGATATGTCCTATCCGTTGTCTCTTCTCAGACCTTCTATGCTCCCCTGAAACTTGGGTAATCTCAGTAGCACGTGCCGGTACAACTGGCACCTGAGTAATTCTATGCAATCCTTCAAATGATTCCCCCTATACTGGCAGATCAGGAATACGTTCACCTGCTCTAGCAGCCTCCTCCACTTGCCTAATATACGCACGGAAATCTGGTCCCCTCATAATGACATAACCCGAGTCATCTGACTGGACTCGCGGTGGTGTATGTCTCTCAGCTATACCATTCCCAGTCCCCGAGGCGGCACTCTCACATTCTCCTGAAACGCTACTGTTACCCGTACATCAGCAGCAGGAATCCTACCCTGTCCTCTACCTAGAGGGGGTTTACCTCTACCTCTACCCCGTCCAGCTGTAGGTGCTCTAGTCTGAAACATCTGCAGAGGACGTAACCTACTCAGGAGGCTATATATATGTCGTATGTATAGATATATAGATCACACATCACATCAAATAGTATCTATCTATATATATACCTATACTGTCGAGATCTTCAAAGGGGTGATGGCTCACGTACACGATATCCCAAATCATTTTGTACTCATTTCAAAACCAAAACTTTTTGAAAAGTCAGACCCCTTTCGGGTTCTGTTTATTTATCTATTCGAACTTTATTGCAGATTACTAGTGCCATTGTTGTCAACCTGGGTTCTGATACCAACTTTGTAACACCCCAAATCCGTAGGAATCAGAGTGCTACTGGGCTAGGATCTCACAATGGATCCTGACCCTAGTCTGACAACAAGTTCACTGAATCTTACAACAAGGCACCGATGGATTAAATACAAAACATCAAACTGTTATAAAAGTATCAAAAGGTTTGTACAACGCTGTTGAGTACAAACAAAACATAACGTATATACATGATCAAAATATCCCGTAACCCACGAGTATGACCCCAGTGTACGGAGCCCTCAGCAGATCACCCCTCTGGATCACTCTGCAGCTCTCCTAACCTGCAAAGGATCTACAACACGGTATAAAACCATTAGCTAACTATACACATATATAAGAAGATGCTAGAGCACAAACACACATCAATAATATTAATACATAATCATGATATCACACATTTACCCGATTTATTATCTTTTAATAAGTTAAATCACTCAATCGTATAAATAGATGTATATAAAGATATGTGACACGAGGAATATAATCCCCGCATCTAAGTACTCTAGCCAATTGGAGTAGTATCAGCACACCTCCCTTGTACCCTATGGGAGTGGTGAGGGTCCTTCCTTTATACCAAATCTGGCCTGACTACAGAGAATCTCCCAGACTTCACTACGGGATGAAAGGGAAAGGTTATCATGGCCACTACAATAGGCGGTCAATATAACATAGGTCGGTGACCATAATAACACATGCTATAAAGTATATAACACACACACCACTCAAGCATACATCCAATATAAGGATAGTAGCTAAGTAAGTCCTATGGACTTACCTCAACCTTGGGAGTCTCAGACTCCAACACAATCGGCTCCGCTCTAGAGGTCAACACGGCCTAAACAAGGTATAACACATAAAGCATACTCATATCCATAACAGGGGTCACACCTAGACCCAAGGGATCCATAAGGATCATATTCCAACTCGTAATCCTCAAAGCTGTAACCGGCATAAACCATTCCGTACTCACTCTCATTCTAATCTCATACTCGTACCTAGCATGCCACTACCACTCATACTAGGAAAGGAAAGGATCTACCTAGCTCTAGGTAGAACCGGAATAAAACGCACCTGTGTGACAAAGAAGACGCAGGGCGAAAGGCAAGCGGCCGCGGGCGCGGCGGGACGTAGCCGCGAGGGCGGTGACAAGGGACGCTGGAAAAAGCAGGCACGCCGCTGGCATGACGTAGGCGCTGCGACACGGTAGCCGCGGGGGCGGTGACTCTCAGCCGCGGGGCGGCGACAACGCAGGAAGTTATCCCGCGGCTTCTCTTCGGCTCTTCTCGTGATCAAATCACGTCTTCACTCATCCAAAGTTACATACAAGTATATACATACATAAACCCACATTAATACACACCTATACATGCATCTAAACCTAAGCTAAAGAGATGGAATCAAGGAAAGGAAAGAGAGGAAGCAAGATCACTCACCACCTTGGGGAGTTCTAGGCTGCAGGGGAAGACCACACACTTAGCAGCTGGCTTCCAAGCTCAACATACATCAACCATCCACCACGAACACAAGTTACACTTACAACTCTTCCAAAGTCAAAGAGAACAAGAACAAGGAAGGCAAGGGAGCAAGGAGACAAGCAAGGCGTGAGAGCTGGGAAGAAAGATGAAGAAGGAAACCTTGATCAACTAAGGTAAGGAATAAGAAGAGTAAAGGGTAAAGCACGGGTCAAAGGAGTCAACAAAGCCGGCTGCAGCCGCCGAAAACCGCAGTGGCGGCAGCCAGGACCACAGGGGCGGGAAGCCGCAGGGGCGACACCATGTGCCCGCGGGTGCGGCTGGCCGATTTTGGCCCAAAGCCAAACTCGACTATGGTCCAATCTCGGTCCGAAAGACTACGGCTCTTACAAATATATTGTATGTGTTTTAGTGATTGATGATACAACCTCGGAAAATGTTAAGGATATTTGGCCTTAATATATTTCTACTCGTTGTCCTTAGAAATTTTTAAAATTGGAGTCTTTATGTGACCTTTGTGATTTCAAATGAGATTAAGTCAAAGACAAATGATCCAACGTTATTTGCAAATAATAGTACCAAACATTTAACAAATTTATTATAAAATTTTCAAACGTACAAACCAAAACCAAAATCATTGAGTATTGGATTCAAAATCTAGTTAAGTGAAATAACCGACTCATACCTCTAGAATTTAGCTATACTTCAAACTAAACAACAAAATAGATAACAACAATTAACAACTTTAATTTCTCAATAATTAGGTTTATATATAACATTAATTTAAAGTTAAAATTCAAAAAAAAAAGTTAAAAAAGAAGAAGATTTTTTAGCAAAAAGTTATAGATGAGAGTATTCATCATATCTAAAAGATCGTCAAATATTAATAAAAATTACAACACATCCCTAAACTTTTTGTCTATTTTACATTTTTAAGTGTTTAAAATTTGAGACCTCGTACAGATAGAGTTGTGTGATTAAAATTCTATGCAATTCTAGTTTGTTTACTTTGTTTTTTTTTTACCAAATCCTTCTTCTACAATTTGTCTAAAACAATCATAACTCCTTTAATGGAGATCTTGCCGCTCGAATCCTCAGGTGTTGGCGGATGTGGCGCCTTTTGTTTCCTCGGTACACACTTCACACTCACTTCTTCGGCTCTTCCGTCTCTTCTCCTACCTTCATCTGCACATTGTGAATTAAAACCCTGATCGAGTCAATGCTTATTGAAATGAAAGGGTGGATGATACAAAATTAATAAAATACTATATTAAAATAGTATATAGTACTTAAAATCTTGTAGAAATCAACGAAATGGATAAAAATTTAGAAGATTTCCATTCACTGCCGTTCACGTGCCTATATTATATTATAACCTGTAAAATAAAATATAAAAAAAGAAGTAGATGAGCGTTTAGATCAACATCCAATTACTATTACTATGAGAATTGAGTAGCTTACGTGTTTGATTGCAGAAGACCCGTAAGGGCGATGGTACATCTCCGATTCTCTATACACGATGTGTTTTTATAGTGATTGACATCAAATGGTGGTTATGATTCTGTATATATTTATTTTTTGATTTTACGTGCCGGAGATAAGATCGAGTAGTTGCAATATATAGATATCTATCTATTCCTTTTATATCTGATTACAAAATTGGTTTGGGTTAATGGAAATACTAATCTATATAAATAAATTAAAATGCTAAATTTAAAATTTGTTTGGATCGTAATATTTGAAGAGATATGAGCAAATCTGGCAATCGAAATTTCAAAGGAATTAATGTTTTTTTATTGACAACTGAATCCAATATATATGGATCGTAAAACCAAATATTTAAATGAATTTAATCTATTTTTTACTAATATAATAATTACTTTTTTTATATACCTGAATTAAAATAAATTTTGTAGATATTTTGACGAAAAAATCACGTCCAAAATCGATATTTAAAATACGTAATTAAAAAAAGTTTTGACGGACGGAAAATCATGGCGGCGACACGTGGCAATAAGTGCGTCCGCTTTAATATATACTAGTTTTAATACCCGTGTCCTGCACGGGTTAGATGATAATTGTATGACAAAAAATGTTTGATAATTCATTATGTTGAGAATTGTCTTAATTGTTATTTGATACTTGTTGTAGGACTTTCTTTTTCACATTATGAATGGAAATCAAACAAGAATTCAAATCCTGCACTAACAACCGGGAAAGAGGATTTCGGGACAATATTCTTTGAGTTACTTGAATGTCAAAGTTAATATCAATCCAAGAAATAATTAAGGTTTATTAAATTAAATGTTAGTGTATGTGATTTGAGTTAACGAATAGACGACAATGTAAAATTGATGAGGTGACCGCACAAAATTACGTCAATTATCAATTCAGAGGTTGTATTATATAAGATAGATAAGAAACATGTCTAAGGTCAAAATTTACAAATCAAAAATTTAAATTAATAATATTAAATAATAATATATTAATATATAAATGAAAGATATTTATATAATATAAGTAACATGTCAAAGTCAAAAATTACAATATCGAATAGGTAAATTTAAATAGTGAATTACCTAACAATTAGTAAGACTAATAACATATGTCAAGTTATTAAAATAATAAATATTACTCAAAAGATTATTTTTTTAAAAAAAATCAAAATAATAATAACTATCAGTTAAACTCAAAATAATACGAACTTTGAAAATTATTGAAAATGATACATACTATCAACGTATTTATACAAAATAATATAAACAAATTCTAATATAACTCAAAAGATTTGACAACTACTTTTTTTTACATGTCATTAAAAATTTAGGATTGTGAGTGTAATATGGATTTTTTTTAAAATAAATTAATATGTTAAAAGTCGTATATTAAGTAAAATATTTTTAATTTTTAATATAAAAAAAATCGAAACTTTATTATTTTTTCCGGAGTTTTTCCTCCTGATGTTTTACATACTTTTGTGTAAATGAATTTTTTTTTATTTTATTAAAAGTATCTTATATATATTATAGGAGTAGCATTCATTGCCACGTCCATAACAAATTTAATTTTAGCAGTAGAAAAAAAGAAAAGAATTAATTAAATCCACTTTTAACAGTTAAATGTTACAGTTTTCATCCCTTCCAAATACCTTTTTTTGTTACCTGAGATTGCGTTATTTCTTAAATTAATTTATATATAACAATTAATTTAACTTCATATGCTACCAATGTACTATTTCTATTAATATATGAATTAGTATAATAAAGGGGAGAAAAATCAAAATATGAATTATTATACGGTTAGATATTTTATTAATGTATTATATAATATTATAGGTAAAGTGTACAAATATTTATTGCTTATTATCTACTCTATCTAATGACAAAAAAATAGTTTATATATAATCCCTTAAAGAAATATGTAACACCCCAAATCCGCGGGACTCGGGATGCTACGGGCGAGACCTCACAATGGGTCCCGACCCTTAGCTTGACAACAATTTCACCGGACCTTTCCAACAAGGCACAAATAAAGGCAAAAACTCAAAACGTTTTTAATGTATGCGAAAACCCGAAAGGTAAGAATACAACGTGGAAACTCAGCCGAGTCCTCAAAACGACATAACCCGAAACGGAAATCTAAACATACAATAGCATCCACAACTAACGATATGAAACATAACCCAAAAACGTGACACAACCCAAAAACGTCCCCGTCCTATAATGTACGGAGACCCCGGCTGTCCACTCCTCCACCTCACTCGGCGGCGTCCCTAACCTGCAAGGCATCTACAACCACGGTTTAAAACCGTTAGCTCATATTCGAAGCATTAGAAAAGCGGCGAAGACACAAACACATACATAACACATAACGTAAAGCACACAAGTCCGGTTTATTATCTTTTTATTATTAAGCCGTATCCCGTTCTAATTCAACTTCGGTTTGTGACACGAGAACCACTGTGGTCTCGCCCCGGTCCCCACTTACCGGCAAGAATGGTACGGATGCACCCGACCATATCACCCGCCGGGCTAGTCGCCGAGATCCTCCTAAACTTCACGCAGAGCCAGGCAGAATGTCACCGCCCGTTATCATACATTTGGGCCAATATATATATATAAGGTCGGTGGTCCTAATTACCAGCTTAATTGATATAACAAGAATTTGTTGTCAGTACTTTGTATCATCCTTTTGATATGTATATATATATATATATATATATCAGTTTTATGTTTTGTTTTAATCTATTGGTGCCTTGTTGTAAGATTCAGTGAATTTGTTGTCAGGCTAGGGTCAGGATCCATTGTGAGATCCTAGCCCAGTAGTACTCCGAGTCCTATGGATTTGGGGTGTTACAAAGTTGGTATCGGAGCCCAGGTTGACAACAATGGCACTAGTAATCTGCAATAAAGTTCCAATAGATAAATAAACAGAACCCGAAAGGGGTCTGACTTTTCAAAAGGTTTTGGTTTTGAAATGAGTACAAATGTTTTGGGTTATCGTGTACGTGAACCATCACTCCTCTGAAGATCTCGACAGTATAGATATATATAGATATTCTGTTGTGATTGATCTGTTATATATCTATACATATGGCATATATATAACCTTCTAAGTTAGGTTTACGTCTTCTGCAGATGGTTCAGACTATAGCCTTACCTGCAGCTAGGCGAGGTAGAGGTAGATCCCCTATAGGTAGAGGACGGGGTAGGACTCCTGTTGACGGTTCACATGCGGGAGAGATACATGAGGAGGTTGTTGAGAGCGTCGTTCCTGAGACTGGGAATGGGGCAGCTGAGAGACAGGGGGCACAGAGAGCCCAGTCTGGCGAGTCTGATCGTGCCTCCATGGGGGGTCAGAGTTCCGAGCATATATCAGACGTGTAGAGGAGGTTGCCAGAGCCGGTAGACGTGCCCCAGATTTACAGGCACAGGAGGGACCATTTGAGAGGTCCCACACCATTACTCAGGTGTCAGCTGTACAGGTACCCACTGCTGAGATTGCCAGAGCACCAGAGGAGCATAGAGGGCCTAGACCAGATACCTGGTTGAAGGCATTCCATCAGATGGGTGTACCCCCTTTCACTAGGAAGGTGGGGTTGGAGGTTGAGCTCTGGATCGGGCATGTAGACTCAGCTCTGGAGTCTATTCGATGTCCAGCTGACAGACAGATCGAGCTGGTTCAGACTTTATTCCGGGACTTGGCACAACACTTGTGGAGATTAGTACGGGGTCAGGTTACCAGTTATGATCATATGAGGACGATGATTAGAGAGCGTTTCTGCCCTACCTCCTGAGGAGGGAGAAACTGCGAGATTTTGTTGAGGCTGGGTTTGAGGATGTACTAGTCTTTGAGGCCATCAGAAGGTTTCAGGAGGAGCTGACATTACTGGGACCAGCTGCACCTTCTGCACACCAACACGTTTATCTCTTTTCCCGACAACTGGATACTACCCGGGCCTATATGGCGGGATTTCATTGTGAGTCCTTGATGGACTATCACGATAGAGCCGCCGACTATGAGCGAGAGCGGGCGAGTCAGAGGAGAGCTTCTCAGACCGGAGGGTCTGAGAAGAGGCAACGTACAGGGCAGACCAGTGGTACTGGTGGTTATGCTAGTGGTTGGCGTGGTCAGAGACGCCAGAGTCATCCTTCATCTGCACCGGTTGCAGAGAAGGGACGTTAGTGTTTTAACTGTGGAGATCCATGGCATATGAGGCCCGAGTGCACGAGACCATTAGTGACTTGCTACACCTGTGGTAGGCAAGGTGACCGAGCTGTTTACTGCTGCCAGGGCGGAGCTTCATCTTAGCAGGGTTCTTCTCCTACCAGTGCAGCGGGAGGTGGGCAGAGGCCACCTCAGCAGCAGCAGACTCAGGGACAACAGAGGCTCCCAGATCGCCCTACGACTCAGGGATCTGCTCCTGGGCCGAGTAGAGGCAGAGGTCTTGGTGGGGGCACCACTGATACCAGAGGACTACAGGGCCGAGTTTTTGAGTTGCGGAGTGCAGTGGAGCTAGCTGCACCTACTGATACAGGTACCATTCTGATTCATGGTTTACTTGTTAGAGTTTTATTTGATACTGGTGCTACGCACTCTTTTATTTCTGATGCCTGTGTAGAGCGTCTTGGTTTAGATACAGTTGAGGGGATGCGCTTTATTATAGGGCTACCCGATGGTGGTAGGGTCAGAGGTACCCGTGAGATCCACGGTTGTCCCATTTTTGTAGGGACCCGTGTGTTACTAGTTGACTTCTTTGTCATGCCATTAGAGCATGAAGAAGTCGTTCTAGGTATGGACTGGATGGATAGACACTCTGCAGTTTTAGATGTAGGTAGGAGGAATGTTACCCTCTCTATCGAGTTAGGCCAGATAGAGGTTTTCCGAGGTTGGGACCTTGGAAAGACAGGCACAATTATCAGCGCTATACGGGCAGCTAGATTGATTGCACAGGGTTGCGAGGCCTTCTGGTGTTATACCATGAAAGAGGGGGAGAGTCCAGCATTAGAGGATATCCCAGTTGTTTGTGAGTTTACTGATGTTTTTGCAGAGCCGTCCAGTTTTCCGCCTCAGAGGAGTGTGGATTTTAGTATCGAGTTAGAGCCTGGTACGAGACCCATCTCGAAGGCCCCATACCGGATGGCGCCTGTCGAGATGCTGGAGCTGAAGAAGAAACTTGAGGAGTTGGCTGAGAAGGGCTTTATTCGCCCTAGCGTGTCCTCATGGGGAGCACCTGTCCTCTTCGTACGGATCACTGAGGTGATGCATAGATTACAGAGAGCTGAACAAGGTGACCATCAAGAACAAGTATCCACTGCGTCGTATTGATGATTTGTTAGATCAGCTACAAGGAGCGACTGTGTTCTCCAGGATTGATATGCGTTCAGGATATCACCAGCTGAGAGTGAGAGAGCAGGATGTGCACAGGACAGCATTCCGAACAAGATATGGCCACTACGAGTTTGTAGTGATGTCATTTGGGCTTACGAATGCCCCAACCGTCTTTATGGAGTTGATGAACAGTATTTTCATCGACTTCCTGGGTCAGTTTGTGGTGATTTTCATTGATGATATTCTGGTATACTCTCGCAGTGGAGAGGAGCATGCAGGACATCTGAGGACTGTATTGTAGGTTTTGCGGGATAGAGAACTTTATGCTAAGTTCTCTAAGTGTGAGTTCTGGATGCCAGAGGTAGCATTCCTGGGTCATGTGGTATCAGCTGAGGGGATCAAGGTGGATCCGGCGAAGATTGAGGCAGTATGAGCATGGACTACACCGACGAACGTCAAGGAAGTACGTAGTTTCCTTGGCCTAGCCGGTTATTACAGACGCTTTGTGGAGGGATTTTCTGTGATTGCCCGTCCAGTGACGAGTTTGCCGAGGAAGACTACCAGATTTGTGTAGTCTGATCAGTGCATACAGAGTTTTGAGGAGTTGAAGAGGCGTTTGACTTTTGCTCCTATTTTGGCACAGCCAGAGGGTAATGAGGATTTTGTGGTTTACAGTGATGCATCCAAGCTAGGCTTGGGATGTGTTTTGATGCAGAGAGGCCGAGTTATTGCTTATGCGTCTCGACAGCTGAAGACGTATGAGGAGAACTACCCGACTCATGATCTGGAGTTTGCAGCGGTAGTTCATGCATTGAAGATCTGGAGACATTACCTGTATGGTGCTACATGTCAGATCTTCACAGACCATAAGAGTCTGAAGTACATTTTCACGCAGCGGGAATTGAATAACTGCCAGCGTAGGTGGCTTGAGCTGATCAACGATTTTGATCTGGAGATTCTGTACCATCCAAGGAAGGCGAACGTTGTCGCCGACGCCCTGAGCAGGAAGACGCCTCGAGAGCAGGCGATTGCTAGATTGACAATTCAACATCAGTTGCAGAGAGATCTAATCTGGTTAGAGTTAGACATCTAGTTTCCTGACGAGGATGCCCAACTATGTACTTTAGAGGTCCTTCTTGATCTGTTGGGCGAGATCCAACAGAAGCAGGAGACCTGCCCAACAATTATGAGGATACGAGATAGGATGTCTCGGGATGAGGCACCACAGTTCCTGCTTGGAGCAGATGGAGTTTTGAGACAACGCGGTCGCGTCTGTGTACCTGCTGATACAGAGCTGAGACAGAGGATTTTACAGGAAGCTCAATGTACACCTTACTCTGTACATCTAGGTACGAGTAAGATGTATCAGGATTTGAGACGTCTATATTGGTGGGGGGTTGAAGCCCCGATGTGGCCAGATTTGTGGCACAGTGTGCGACCTGCCAGCAGGTCAAGATCGAGCATTTCAGACCTGGAGGTGAGCTCCATCCACTTTCCTATTCCACAAAGGAAGTGGGAGGATGTCACCATGGATTTTGTGACTAGACTGAGGCTGAGCCGGAGTTTTGATGTTATTTGGGTTATTGTGGACAGATTGACGAAGATGGCACGTTTCATTCCTATTAGGGAGACGTGGCCGGTGAGCAGATTAGCTGAGGAGTACACTAGGCAGATAGTGAGACTCCATGGTGTACCGAGGACGATCGTCTCAAACAGAGATGGACGATTTACCTCGAGGTTTTGGCAGTAGATTCAGACTGCCCTGGGGACGAGTTTGCACTTCACGACTTCGTTCCATCCTCAGACAAATGGTCAGTCAGAGAGGACCATTCAGACCCTGGAGGATGTGTTGCGAGCTTGCGTGTTGGATTGGGGACAAGTGTGGACGGATCATCTCCCACTAGTTGAGTTCTCATACAACAATAGCTGGCATGCATCTATTGGGATGGCCCCATATGAGGCACTGTATGGGCAGAGATGTCATACACCATTATGCTGGGATGAGCCTAGTACGGCTAGTGGTTTGAGTAGCACTGATTAGAGAACGGATGTTGACTGCCTAGAGCCGTCAGAAGTCATATGCAGATAGGAGGCGTAGACCTCTAGAATTTAGAGTTGGAGCCCATGTGTGGCTGAGAGTGTCCCCGACACGAGGTGTTAGGCGTTTTGGCATTAAAGGGAAGCTGAGTCCCCGATATGTCGGACCGTTCGAGATTCTGGATCGGGTTGTGAGCGCAGCATACATATTAGCTTTGCCTCCGAGGTTAGAGGGTGTTCACCCTATGTTTCACGTGTCTCGGCTGAGGGAGTACATACCAGATCCGAGACATATCGTGAGTTATGATGATCTGGTGGTCGAGACGGGCCACACTTTTGTGGAGCATCCTATTGCAGTCTTAGAACGAGGTATGAGACGCTTGCGTTCTAAGTACATTCCTATGTTGAAGATACAGTGGTCGACGACGAGGACCCGAGGAGGCTACATGGGAGACTGAGGATAGTATCTAGAGGAACTATCTAGAGTTCTATGCTGAGTTAGATGCACCAGTAGGATCACCGAGTAGGTCTTAGTACTACCCTGGTGAGTGTTATGTGCTTATATGCTTATATGCTATGATGTGCTTATTTTCATACTAGCGTTGATGTGATTATGATCTTATTAGATCTTGTTGTGCTAGTATGATTCTTGTTTATAGCTGGAGATGGTTCTTTCCTCCATGATATTGTTATATGATAGGTTTAGCTGGAGATGGTTCTTTCCTCCATGCTATTTTGATGGACATAGTAGTGTTGGAGATGTTCTTCCTCCATGCCTTTTTGTTATGGATATGATACGGCTAGAGATGTGATTCCTCTATTCCTTGTAATATGTTTATGGTTTGGTTAGAGATGGTTTTCCTCTAGGCCCTGGTAGTATAGTTTGCTGCTAGAGTTGATGATTTCCTCCATGCTTATGTTTGAGGTTATAGAGAGTTTTACCTCGGCTTTTGAGTCCGAGTGGTTTCAGGACTTTGCAAGTTTTGGGACGAAACTTGTTTTTAGGGGGGTGAGATGTGAGAGCCCTATTCTTTTGGACCGAGTCTTGGTCCTTAGCCGAGATTGGCTTGGCCGAGATTGACCTTTCCGCACCCGCGGGCCTGACTTCCGCCCCTGCGGCTCATGGAACCGCCCCTGCGGTTTCCGGCGGCTGCAGCCGGTTTTGTTGACTCTTTTGACTTGTGCTTTACTCTTTCGTTGCCTTCCTCTTTAAGTTCTTCTCTTGATCGATGAGCAAGGGTTTCTCATTCCTATCCAGCTTACCACATTCTCCATGCTTTGCCTTTTCTTCTTCTTGATCTCGTGTGATTCCTTCTTGGTTTTGGAAGAGCTTTGATGAGGATGATGCTAGTGTTGTGTGTTGCTGTGCTTGGAAGCCAGTAAGGGTTGGTTGGTGATCAATTCCCTAGTTAACCACAGTTGTGGTTAGCTTCCTTCTTCCTCCTCTTTTCTTTCTTCTTTGATTCCATCTCTTTAGCTTAGGATTAGATGAATTGAATGTAGAGTGATGTTGGAATGTGTATGTATATGTTTGTGTGTGAATTGGATAAGAGAAGACGTGAATTGATCACGTGAAGAGCCAAAGAGAAGCCGCGGGTTCAAGTTCTGCACTGACGCCGCCCCCGCGCCTAGAAGCCGCCGCCCCTGCGGAAGCTGTGCCGCAGCGCCCGCGCCAGCGCCTTGTCTGCGTTGCCTGCGTTCCGTGTCACCGCGCCTGTGGCTGATTCCTGCCGCGCCTGCGGGTTGTCTACTCCGCTCCTGCGTCCCTTGATCACACAGGTGCGTCTTGTCCCGGGACTACCCATAGTTGGGTAGCTTATTTCCTTTCCTAGTATGAGGAAACTAGTACCATGCTAGGTATCGGTTTATGATGAGTATGATACAGATATGCCGGTTACGGCCTTGAGGTTACGAGTTGGATATGATCCTTATGGATCCTTGGGTCTAGGTGTGACCCCTTTGTGTGATAGGAGTTTGATATATGTATGTATGTCTTGTATAGGCCGTGTTGTCCTCCAGTTTGGAGTGGACCATGTAACCCCAAATCTGCGGGACTCGTGGCGCTACGGGTGAGACCGCACAATGGGTCCCTAACCCTTAGCCTGACAACAAGTTCACTGGACCTTTCAACAATAGCACAGAATAAAGGCGAAAATTTAAATACGTTTTTAATGTATGCGGAAACGAAATGTAAAGTACAACTGGAAAACTCAGCCGAGTCCTCAAAACAACGTAATACGGTACAAAACTAAAATCCGAAAATATCCATAACATAAACCATGACTCAAAATAACCCCATCATAAGATGTACGAGGACCCCGGCTGTCCACTCCTCTACCTTACTCGGCGGCGTCCCTAACCTGCAAATCATCTACATATACGGTTTAAAACCGTTAGCTAGCATTCTAAGCATTAGAATAACGGGCAGGCACAAACACATATAAAAACACAAAACAAAAATCACACAAGTCCGGTTTATTATCTTTACTTATTATCTCTTATCCCGTTCTAGTTCAACTTATGGTTGTGACACGAGAACCACTGTGGTCTCGCCTCGGTCCCCCCACCGGCAAAGAATGGCACGGATGCCTCCGTCCATCTAACCCGCCGGGCAAGTCGCCGAGAATCCCCTAGACCCATGCCGGGCTAGGCAGTATTGTCACCGCCCGTTATCATACACTTGGGCCAAACAATATTACATGGTCGGTGGTCCTATTTACCGGTTTTATAATTATAACACATATTTAAACAAACACCACCCAACACACATCATGCTAATACATAAAATACTCGCTAAGTAAGTCCGGGGACTTACCTCATCCCAACGCTAACTCTCACGTTCCTGCTTCCCTTGGGAAGAATACAACACCTGCTCATAGCACGATATCTCATCAATACCTACTCAACTCGAGAAGTCTAGGAATTCTACCCAAATGATCTATACAAGATCATTTAGTTCCCATTCTAGAATCACATCATAGAATCTATCAGGCTCGTAACCCAACTCTTATAAACGTCCACGGGGTCTAGCACGTCTATTACGTTTTCCTAAGGTTTCCAAAGCCACTACTTGGCATTTCCTCCATGTCATTCTAATTCCAACCTATCATGATACTAAGGTATAACTCGTTCCTCAAACCTACGTTAAAATTCCGAAATTCCAATCTACGGTTAAAACCGCTAACACATTTCGTGGCAAAAGTCTATATTTCCTAACATAGGGTAACAAATATAATAAATACAAAACCGAGGGGTTTAATCGTAATTATACCGAATACGAGGGAGGCCGATCGGAAGTACGTCCAAGGATCATCCTAGCACAACGCGGCAACGTGGATAGCAGAATCTCGGCCGTGATGCAGAGGGCTCGGCCGAGATGCAGACTTGGCTCGGCCGAGATCGCGGACAGACTCGGCCGAGATTACAAAGGGCTCGGCCGAGATTACAGAGGGCTCGGCCGAGATTACAGAGGGTCTCGGCCGCGGTTACAGAGGGGGGGGCTCGGCCGAGATTGCAGAGGGGAAACGTGTGAGCCGCTGCTCACTTCAAGCCCGAAAGGGGGACGGCGACAGGGCGGCGCTGGTGCTCCTCGGTTGTCCAAGACGGCGAGGCGGTGGTGGCGTGACTCCGGCAAGCGAGGGCGGTGGTGGCTCCGTTGGCTTCCCCGGTGGCTGCAAGGCAGGTCTCGGCCGAGGAAAAAGGGCATCCCGGCCGGGGTATAGGAAAGCTCGGCCGGGGTTGCAGCAAAGCTCGGCCGAGGCAGATCTGCAGCGTGGACCTGGGGCGTGGCTTCTTTTGTCCGACAGCGGCGGGGCTCGGCCGAGGTGGTTGGCGCTCCGGCGAGTCTCGGTCCAGAGAAGGGAGGGCAAGACGAAGGCGGGAGTGAGGCTGGACGTGAGTAGCCGAGAGAGAGATGAAGTAGGGTGAAGAGCAGGGTCGAGGGGTTGGTTAGAGTTGCAGCAAGCTCGGTAGCCTGGGGTAGGCGGGCGGCAAAGGGGAGCAGGCTGCAGGCTAGGCGGGACTAGGCGGGCGGCAGCCATCTCGGGCGCGTGGGGGAAAAAGGCAGCTCGGCCAGGTCGGCCGAGATTGGCATCTCAGCGGCGGAGATTTCCCCGTGGAAGGGGGATGGGAGAGAAGAAGAAGAGTAGGGCTAGAGGTCGGGTTCGAACTCGAAAAAAAAATTCCGTAACGGACGTTACGGTCGGAATAAATTCCCGAACATTTCCGTAAAATAATTTACGGAAAGAGAGTAAAAAGATAATATATTTCTAAATTTCCCTATTATTGTTATATTTTTATTTTTAAATTTTCCGGACTTTACAACTAACACTCCTAAAAAGAAGTTTCGTCCCGAAACTTGCTAGACCCCATCACTCTCCATATACCCGTCTCGTAATAACGCGAAACTCTATCGGTTCTAAACCAAGTCTACGCATAGCAATCATGTCACGAGCTCGCAAGGTACCCATCAATCAAGCTAAATCACATAACAATAAAGCAACAAGAAAGATCTCGGGACTAACCCGAGGGTCCTATCGATGTAGCCAGGCTCGCATAAAACTCAGGATAGTTCCTCCGGATACTATCCTCCGTCTCCCAGGTAGCCTCATCGGCTCCTCTCCTCGACCACTGTACTCGCATCATCGGTATCTCCTTCGATCGAATGCGTCTCATACTCCGCTCTAAGACCGCTATCGGGTGCTCCGCGAAAGTGTGGTCCGGCTCGACCACTAGGTCCTTGTGACTAACGATGTGTCTCGGGTCATGTATGTACTCTCTCAACTGAGAGACATGAAAGACCGGGTGTATACCCTCCAACCGTAGTCGCAGGGCTAGCCGGTATGCCACCTCACCGGCTCTCTCCAAGATCTCGAATGGGCCGACATATCGGGGGCTAAACTTCCCCTTAATGCCGAACCGCCTGACGCCTCCTATCCGCATACGACCTCTGCCGGCTCTGCGCGGCTAACATCCTCTCTCGGATCAAGGCGACTCTCGCCATGTCGTCTTGTACCTGATCCGGTGCTACAATGCTAGAGCTCCCGGGCTCGTCCCAACACAAGGGAGTACGGCATCTCCGTCCATACAATGCCTCATACTGTGCCATCCCAATCGAAGCGTGCCAGTTGTTATTATACGAAAACTCGACCAACGGGAGATGATCTGGCCATACCTGACCCCAGTCCAGTACACACGCTCGGAGCATATCCTCTAGAGTCTGAAAAGTCCGCTCGGACTGGCCGTCGATCTGGGGATGGTATGCGGTGGTGAAATGGAGACTCGAACCTAGGGCGGCGTGTACCTGCTGCCAGAACCTCGAGGTAAAACGCCCGTCCCTGTCCGAGATCATGGTCCTCGGGACTCCATGTAGTCTCACAATCTGACGGGTAAACTCCTCGGCTAAACGACTCACCGGCCACGTTTCCCGTATAGGTATGAAACGTGCGGTCTTCGTCAACCGGTCCACTACCACCCATATCGCGTCAAAGCTCCTACTGGGTCTCAGGCCGGTCACGAAGTCCATAGATATGTCCTCCCACTTCCACTGCGGCACGGGCAGTGGGTGCAGCTCTCCTCCGGGTCTATGGTGGTCGATCTTGACCTGCTGGCAGGTCGCGCATCGGGCCACATATCTAGCTACATCGGGCTTTGGCCCGCCCCACCAATAGGATCTCCTAAGGTCTTGGTACATCTTACTCGCGCCTGGGTGCACTGAGTAAGGTGTGGAATGGGCCTCACGCAAGATCCGCTCTCTCAGCTCCGGATCCGACGGTACACAAATACGTCCCTGACGTCTCAAGAGTCCGTCTGCTCCTATGACAAACTGCGGTGCCTCTCCTCGGGACATCCTGTCCCGGATCCTCATCCAAATGGGGCAGCTCTCCTGCTTCTGCAGGATCTCACCGGACAGGTCAGGCAATACCTCTAACTCGATCAATCGGCAGTCCGTACTCGGAAACTGGATATCCAACTCCAAGCCCATCAAATCCCTCTACAGCTGAGGCTGAACCGTAAGCCGAGCTATCGCCTCCTCTCGAGGTGTCCTCCTACTCAAAATATCGGCAACTACGTTCGCCTTCCCGGGATGATATAAAATCTGTAGATCAAAGTCCTTAATCAACTCCAACCATCTCCTCTGGCGGTTATTCAACTCCCGCTGAGTGAATATATACTTCAGACTCTTATGGTCCGTGAAGATCTGGCAGGTAGTCCCGTACAAGTAGTGTCGCCAGATCTTCAAAGCATGGATCACTGCTGCTAACTCGAGATCATGGGTAGGGTAGTTCTCCTCGTACGGCTTCAGTTGCCGAGAAGCGTACGCAATAACCCTACCCCTCTGCATCAACACGCACCCTAAGCCTAGCTTGGAGGCGTCACTATAAACCACAAAGTCCTCTACGCCCTCTGGCTGGGCTAACACGGGAGCGGAGGTCAACCTCCTCTTCAGCTCCTCAAAGTTGCGCTGGCAAGGCTCAGACCAGACGAACCTGGTAGACTTCCTCAGCAAGGAAGTGAGTGGTCGCGCAATCACGGAGAACCCTCGACAAAACGGCGGTAGTATCCCGCTAAGCCCAAGAAACTGCGCACCTCCTTGACCGTCCTAGGAGGCGGCCGTGAGGAAACAGACTCAATCTTCGCCGGGTCGACCATGACACCCTCGGCGGAAACTATATGTCCCAAAAATGCCACCTCGGACATCCAAAACTCACACTTAGAGAGCTTAGCATAAAGCTCTCTATCCTGGAGGACTCGGAGTACCGTCCTTAAGTGTCCCTCATGCTCCTCTCTACTCCGGGAGTAAACTAAGATATCGTCAATGAATACCACCATGAACTGGTCCAAGAAGTCGATGAAGACGCCGTTCATCAACTCCATGAAGACGGCAGGTGCATTCGTGAGCCCGAATGGCATCACGACAAACTCATAGTGGCCGTATCTCGTCCTGAATGCCGTCTTCGGTATGTCCTCATCTCTCACCCTAAGCTGATGGTATCCCGACCTCAAGTCGATACGAGAAAATACGGAAGCTCCCTGCAACTAGTCCAGCAAATCATCAATGCGCGGTAAAGGGTACTTGGTCTTGATGGTGACTTTGTTCAACTCCCGGTAGTCGATACAAAGCCTCAAAGATCCGTCCTTCTTCTTCACGAAGAGGACCAGTGCACCCCAAGGGGAAACGCTCGGGCGTTATAAACCCCTATCAGCTAACTCCTCGAGCTGTTTCTTCAGCTCCAGCAACTCAATCGGCGCCATGCGGTATGGGGCCTTGGAGATCGGCCTAGTGCCGGGCTCCCAACCTCAATAGTGAAGTCTACGCTCCTCTGCGGAGGTAGCCCGGGTGGCTCCCCGAAAACGTCCTCGAACTCGCATGCCACAGGGATCTCCTCTAGTGATGGACCCGTCTCCTCCTCCTTCATGGCATAACACCAGAAGGCCTCACATCCCTGCCCGATAAATCTAGCGGCTCGAACGGAGCTAATGACTGTACCGGCCTTCCCGAGGTCCCAACCTCGGAAAATCACCTCCTGCCCCGTCTCTGTGGAAATCGTCACGGTCCTCCGGCTGATGTCCAAAACGGCATGATGGCGGTCCATCCAATCCATACCCAAGATGACTTTTTCATGCACTAAGTGCATGACAAAGAAGTCGGCTAACCAATCTCGGTTTCCCAACCGAATGGGGCAAACCGCGTACCTCTCGGGTACCACTAACCCTACCTCCATCGGGTAACCCTATAGTGAAGGGTCTCTCCCTCTATCGTAGCTAAGGACAACCTAGCTACACAATCATCGGATATAAACGAGTGCGTAGCACCCGTATCAAATAAAACTCGGACCGAAAAACCGTGAATTTGAATAGTACCTGGGGCTGCCGGGCACTGAAGGGTCAACATGCACTCCTCAACTCGAATACTCTGGCCTGTAGTGCCTCTGAGTCTCCTGTGTACCTCCACCACGGCCTCTACCTCGGCCTGTCCCTGGGGTTGATCCCTGTGTACAGAGTCTGACCCAGTCCCTTGACCCTGCTCCTCTGTTGAGAGCCCTGTGACTGATACTGGGGAGGTCTCTGACTGCCTCCTCCTCTGCCAGCAGGCGAAGAACCTTGTTGTGACTGGGATTTGCCCTGACGGCAAAAAGCTGCTCGGTGGCCCATCTAGCCACAAGTGAAACGAGCCACAGGTGGCTTCCTACATGTATCCCTCATATGTCCGAATCCTCCACAGCTGTAGCACTGGACGTCCCCCATCTGAGGCCTGTCTCTGAGTCTGAGGACCTGATCATCCCTGGGCCTGGCTACGCCCCTGTCCTGCTACTCCTGCCCCTGAACCAGATGGGGGCGGTCCTCTGCCTCTTGTCCGGTCCTCCGGACTGTGTCACCCTCCTATGTCTGGGGGCGGTCTCTCTCATAAGCTGAAGCTCTATCCTGGTACTCCGCCAAGGATGTACAACGGAATCCCGCAAGGTAAGCGCGGGGTGGACTCCCTTAGTCTCCTGGAAAAGAGGTAGACATGTTGGTCCGCTGGAGGTGCGGAAGGTCCCAGCAAGGTAGCCTCCGCCCGGAATCGTCTAATCGGCCTCTATAATGGGACATCCTCGAAATCTTCTGCCTCGAGGAAGTCCTGAACTCTGTCAGCTCCTCCGGTGAAGCTGGGCAAAAAGTCTCCCTCACGAGGCTCAGTAGCTGCTCCATCCGGGTCACACCGGCTCTAACTGTCCTCCACCAGAAATGGGCCTGCTCACGGAACAAGGTCTGGACTATCTCGACCATGTCTCTCCTCAGGGCAACGGATCGCCTCTAGCGCTGACTCCACGTGCCCAATCCAGTGCTCAACCTCCAGCCCCTACCTTCCCGTCGAAGTAGGGTACATGCTGCTGGTTGAAAAGCCTTCAACCAGGAATCAGGTCTCGGGGACCTCAACTCGTCTCCAGGACGGAGCAACTGGCTCTGGCGCAACTGCTGCAGGATGCAATTATCTCGGGGGCAGCACGAACCTGGGGTCACCCTTTGTGTGACCTCAGCTGATCTCGCCGGTGCGGGTGCAGGTGCAGGCACCCGGTGGTGCGGGAGGAAGGTGCCCCTGTCCTAAAGGCCTCCTCGACCCGTCGTACATAGTCGGCAAATACGGTAGCTCCCACAGACGCTCCCTCGGTCCTGCTAGATGGGGGAATCTCGCGCCTCTGATCTCACAACTGTCCTGTCCCGAGCCTCTGGGAACGATGTTCTTCTGCTACCTCCTCAACTATGTCCTCCACTGCTGGTGCACCCACAGCGGGTGGGTCCACATGGGGAATACGTCCCCGTCCTCTACTCTCGTACCTTGAGGTCTTCCCTACCCGTCCCCGTCCTCTCGGGGCGGTAGGGGGAGTGGCGGTAAACCCCTAGCGGGTCCTACATACGCGGTGGCTCTCGTGCGTGCCATCTGATTTCGGAAGATGTTTTATTTAATTATGATTACTCCAAGTACTTATTCATGGTTTAATCCGTTAACTCACATAGCATAAGGTAAATAATAACATATTACATCCAAGGCGTAAATGCCCACACATCCTAAGGGTCGTAAATACATATATATAACTATGTAATAATAATAACTACTTCTAATCCAGAGCTATACGTCGCCGAGATTTGCGGAAGGAGCGGTGGTCCCGTACATTCTAACCCAATCCCGACTCATGCGTATGGTTTGAAAACGAAAACTCAGAACCCGTGGGGGTTCTGTTTATACCTCATTCGGCCTTTATAAAAGATTGCGAGTGCCATTGTTGTCAACCTGGCTCTAATACCACTTTTTGTAACACCCCAAATCCGCGGACTCGGGGGCGCTACGGGTGAAGACCGCACAATGGGTCCCGACCCTTAGCCTGACAACAAGTTCACTGGACCTTTCAACAATAGCACAGAATAAAGGCGAAAACTTAAATACGTTTTTAATGTATGCGGAAACGAAATGTAAAGTACAACTGGGAAACTCAGCCGAGTCCTCAAAACAACGTAATACGGTACAAAACTAAAATCCGAAAATATCCATAACATAAACCATGACTCAAATAACCCCATCCTAAGATGTACGAGGACCCCGGTTGTCCACTCCTCCACCTTACTCGGCGGCATCCCTAACCTGCAAATCATCTACATATACGGTTTAAAACCGTTAGCTAGCATTCTAAGCATTAGAATAACGGCAGGCACAAACACACATAAAAACACAAAACAAAAATCACACAAGTCCGGTTTATTATCTTTACTTATTATCTCGTATCCCGTTCTAGTTCAACTTATGGTTGTGACACCGAGAACCACTGTGGTCTCGCCTCGGTCCCCCCCCACCGGAAAAGAATGGTACGGATGCCTCCGTCCATCTAACCCGCCGGGCAAGTCGCCGAGAATCCCCTAGACCCATGCCGGGCTAGGCAGTATTGTCACCGCCCGTTATCATACACTTGGGCCAAACAATATTACATGGTCGGTGGTCCTATTTACCGGTTTCATAATTATAACACATATTTAAACAAAACACCACCCAACACGCATCATAGCTAATACGTAAAATACTCGCTAAGTAAGTTTGGGGACTTACCTCGTCCAACGCTAACTCACAACGCTCCTGCTTCCCTTGGGAAGAATACAACACCTGCTCATAGCACGATATCTATCAATACCCGCTCAACTCGAGAAGCCTAGGACTTCTACCCAAATGATCTATACAAGATCATTTGATTCTCATTCTAGAATCACATCCTAGAATCTATCATGCTCATAATCCAACACGTTATACACGTCCACGGGGTCTAGTACGTCCATCACGTTTTTCCTAAGGTTTCCAAAGCCACTACTTTGGCATTTCTTCCAAGTCGTACCAAAACCATCCTACATGATACTACGGACATAACTCGTTCCTCAAACCTACGTTAAAAATTCCGCAATTCAAAACTACGGGTAAAACCGCTAACACATTTCCCGACAATTCTACATTTTCCAAACATAGGGTAACAAATATAATAATTACAAAACCGAGGGGGGTTTAATCGTAACTATACCGAATACGAGGGAGGCCGATCGGAAGTACGTCCAAGGATCGTCCTAGCACAACGTGGGCGGGCGTGGACAGCAGAATCTCGGCCGTTGCTGCAGAGGGCTCGCCGGCCGCGGTTACAGAGGGGGGGGCTCGGCCGAGATTGCGGACTCGGGGCCGAGATTGCAGAGGGGGAACGTGTGAGCCGCTGCTCACTTCAAGCCCGAAGGGGGGACGGCGACAGACCTGCAGGCCTAGGCCGGCTAGCTGGGCGGCTATGGCAGCCTTGGCGTGGAGCAGTGGAGAAGAGAAGACCGAGGGTCATCTCGGTTACCTGGAAAAATCTCGGTCGAGATCGGTCTCAGCGGGGCCGATATTTTTCTCTGGAAGAAAAGAGAGGGGAAAGAAGGGAAGTAGGCATAAAGGTCGGGTCCGAACCCGTAAAATAACTCCGTAACGGACGTTACGGTCGGAATAAGTTCTCGGACATTTTCGTTATAATAATTTACGGAATTAATTACCGAACATCTCCGTGGCATAGTGTACGGAAAGAGTATAAAAGCTAATTTATTTTTAAAAAAAATTCTCGATCATTGTTATATATTTTTTTTTATATATATTTTTTTAAAATTTTCCGGACTTTACAGTGACAGCTTCCTATTACTTAAAGTCCACCCTTGTGGAGGTTGAGAAACATAAAAATGTGGCTTAACTATTTTAATGATGATGTTCCTTAAAAGGATGCATTAGTAAGTGATAGTTTCTTATTAAGGACCTATTGATATATGGGACATTAACCTATCCAGTTGGACATACTAAATTTTTCACAAAATTATTTTAGTATGAAACGGATTCAATAACTTTGTAGAATTAGATAGAAATTTTTAATTTTTATTTAATAACTAAATGTGCGAACATGTATATTTGAGAATCCGTCATTTAAAAACAAATATAAAATTAAAATTTATTTAATATTAGATGATGAAATTCATTGCATTTTTTTTATTTGTAACGTTAATAATTTTTTAGTTTGGTAAATATCATTTTAATTTTCTAGATTTTAAACCGGTTAAATTTTAAAGTTTTTATTAAATAATATTAGGTGACCTTATCAAAAATTTTACAAACTAAATACAATTTTATTTTAAAATATAAAATAATCTTAATAATTATAACAATTGTCGGTGTAGGATTATCAAAAATATAGTTAAGAATCATATTTTTATTTCACTAATGAATTGGTTACAAATCTATTTTTCATATTTAAAGTTGTGATTGCAAATGATTCTGATTCAATTATACACTTATATATTCATATATAATATTTTATCTATATAATAAATGTACAAAATTGTTTAACTTTTATCAATAAATATTTGTGTATCCTAAAAAAAATCTCTAAGTATGTGCTTCAATCTTTTCTTTAGAGGTTTTTGTGGTTTTGATCCGATGGAGTTGTCATCGTATTTTATACGTAAGTTAAAAAAATTTTATTCAAATTATTTTGTTAGTTCAGGAAAATTAAGTCACTTCAAAAATAGGACAATGAAGTCAATACATAAAATATCTAGACCGTACAAAGTGATATACGATAAATCCAGGCCCTTAAAAATGCTTAGATAGAAACTCTTTGGAGGCGGTACGACCTAGGCGGCTAGGCGGAATCCTCCAGATGGGCCCACCTTCTTAACGTTTAGCTTGAGAATGATTGAACGCAACAGCGGAAATAATATAAAAAAACTGGAGAAAATATATTTTCTGACGTGTACCACAGTAGACAAGTGGGCCCACCCCAGCCTCCAGCTTAAGGCCGACATTGAATCATCGAGGATGACAGTATGACAACTCCATTGTCTTCCTCCTCCCACTCTTGCAGAAATAGGCAAGAAGCACGAGAGCGAAGGAGCGAGATGTAAATTTCGCACGGCGTCGTTTTGGCGTTTGCACCAGCGGGAGAAATCAGGAAGGAAGGAGTTTGAGAGGTATGGGGATACCGTGGGACGACGTCGTAGTTATCAAGACAGGGAAGGCGCCGGAGGAACCGTCGCTCATCACAGTTAATTGTCCTGATAAAGCCGGTCTTGGCTGCGATCTTTGCCGAATTATTCTTGAATTTGGCCTTCTAATCACTAAAGGAGGTTTGCTCTTTTCACCTAATTTCGTGTTTCCTTTTAATTGGGATTAATTTATCTTCTACTATTGGTTATTGTTTTGCTGAATTTCTGCCTGGCTTTGAGTTTCTAATTACTAAAGGAGGTTTCTTCTTTTCACCTAATTCTGTGCTCCTGTAAATTGGGATTAATTTATTTGCTACTCTACTATTGGTTATTGTTTTGTTGAGTTCTCTATTGTGTTCTGAAAATCAATGTTCTTTAACTGAATTGCGAACGGAGATATGGTGTATAACCTCTTGATGCATGTTTGTTCATAATTCTGATAAGCTTTAAACTAGTCGATTTTCATTACTTCAGTTGTGTCCTATCCCTTGGCTAGAACTTGTAGCCATAGGCAAGGAGTATGTATGGATTGCATGACCTTCACCCTGTGTCCTATTCAAGACCATAGACTATGATTGTCTTAGCTTGTGTGGAGGTCTCTTATTGTTCAGAATTGTTGAATTTGGAGGCAAATAATGAATATTTTAGAATACTCATATGCGCATCAATTAGTTGTAAAGAGCATATAGAAAATCTACACACACAAAAATGTTTTAGAATTTGGAGATCCGTTTTATAATATATATATGTTAATGAAGTATTAGGGATTTCTCTAATTGACAGATGTTTCAACTGATGGGAGATGGTGCTACATCATGCTATGGGTTATACCACACGCCAGCTCAGTTACCGTTGACTGGTCCAGCTTAGAGACTCGGCTTTTATCTGTTTGCCCGTCATGCTTGATTCCCTTCTATATCAGTCAACAACCCTGTGGTTCGACCATTCCTTCTTTGTATGTGCTCAAATTGTTTTGCACTGATCAGAAGGGACTATTACATGGTAATGAAGATTATCTTGTTTTGCTTTGTGTTTGGTTTTCAAAGTAGTTTCCAATGCAAAGGTATGATGGTTAGTAATGCAATCTCATTGCAGCTGTTACTCGGGTCCTCTGTGAACTCGAATTAACTATTCAAAGAGTGAAAGTCATGACAAACCCAGATGGAAGAGCTTTGGATCTCTTCTTTATCACTGATGGCATGTGAGTTGCCTCTTGTGGTTCACTGTATTATTATTATTATTAAAATTTTCTTTTTGTTAAACACTTGGCTTTGCAAATATTTCAGGGATCTTCTGCACACAAAAAAGAGACAAGACGACACTTGTAAACAGATTGATTTAGTGCTAGGAGACAGTTGCATCAGCTGTGAACTGGAGTTGGCGGTCCAGAGTTTGGAGGTCAGCAAGAGTCCTCAACGTCTTTCTCACCAGCAATTTCTGATGAGATATTGACCGTTTTATTAGCGAGAGAACCTCCTTCACAGCAATCTCTCACGCCAGAAATTACCGTGGATAATTTGTTAAGTCCAGCACATACCTTGCTTCAGGTACACTGTGCAGATCAAAAGGGTCTCTTATATGACATTTTAAGGACAGTGAAGGACTTAAATATGCGGGTAACAAACATCTTAAATTCTTTATTCTATTTTTTTCTATGGTTTGATGTTGACATAAGCATTTGATGCGATGAAAATTATTCCAACTTTCATTAGATGACATATGGAAGATTCTCCCCTACTGTAAAAGGAAGCCGAGATATGGATCTGTTTATCCAGCAGGCTGACGGCTACAAAATTGTCGATTCAGAAACTCTAGTTACGCTGTGCTCTCGACTGAAAGAAGAGATGCTACACTCTTTGCGGGTCATCATCACAGACCGTGGCCCAGACACAGAGCTCTTGGTTGCCAACCCAGTTGAGTTATCAGGAAAAGGACGGCCCAGGGTGTTTCTTGATGTTACATTCGCTCTAAAGTCATTAGGGATATGCATCTTCACAGTAAGCAATCAAAGCACACTATCATTACCCTTTATCATATGATACGAGTGTCAAACTGTTGAGGGAATGCCATTACACCTAGAGCTGTCCATATGGTCCGGACCGTATGCATTTACTGTTCAAAGATATTAAAAGTGAAATTAACGGTACAGACCGGACCGGAATATTACGGTGCAGTCCAGGTTCGTAATGTCATGGACTGGACCGGATTTTCACAGTTATGGTCTAGGACCGGACCAGACTGTAATCTTCGGTCCGGTCATGTGCAGCCCTTGCACCAAAAGTGGACTAAATCACTCGGATAAATTTTAAAATTGTTTCGTTTGACGTACAGGCTGAGATCGGAAGGCAGTCGACTGAAGAGCGAGAATGGGAAGTATACAGGTTTCGACTGGTTGATCGACCGGAACTCCCTTTAGCAAGCGGTAAAGTAAGGGAAGATAGTAGATGGAGTTAAGAGGACGCTGATGGGTTGGTAACCATGAAGACTGATGTTTGTCTCCGGTATCGTTCTTCATGTTGCTCTTTATATGTTAAGTTACTGCTTTGGGGCTAACATTTTGCTTGTATCCATGAACTTGGCTTGTTTAAACTGCAAAAGAAATGTAGTTGCAGTATTGCAAGAATTTGCAATGATGTTGGTAGTAACCCAAATGGTGAATCTAAATTGTAAATACATGGAAAATATGAAAGAAAGGGTTCCTTTAGTGTGGGAAAG